>CANXYC010275939.1:0-25166 GCA_948193065.1 Aleurites moluccanus | reverse complement strand
TTACAAATGACTTACATTATACATATTCATCACTAATATAATATATTAACAACTCTTATATACTTGGTTCCACATTCCATATCAAACATACACCATATTCAAGCTTAGCTTTCAAGTACTTAAATCAAACATCCTTTACATATCTATACCTATATATTTCCATCATTTTTAACACTTAATCATATTCAAACACTTCCTTCCTAATCACATTAACCTAACACCTTAAACTAACAAACTCAAATGGTTCGGCCAAAATGGAATTCATTCCATTCATCCATTTTTCAATGTCATTCAATCATACAACTTAAATACATGCCAAATACACATCATTCAATCATTTAAACCTATTAAACATCAAACATCAAACCATAACACAAGCACCTCAAGTTTCTGCCCAATTGATTCTTCATCCAAATCAATTCTTTTTCATCATTTAACCATCAATTCATTATATACACATCAAATATATACTATTTCATCATTTAAACCTATAAAACATCAAAGTATAAAACCCTTGTTCAAGCTTATATGGTTCGGCCTAGATGAACTTCCATTCTAATAAATTTATTTCAATCATTTAACCACTAATTCATGTTATGCACAAGAAATAAACATCATTTGAACAAAATAATTCATCAAAATAATACTTTGATTCAAAGTACTTCTTATTAGGGTTTCAATCCAACTTTTTGAATTCCATCCATCCAAAACATGTTTTGAATACTAATAAACATCAAAGAACATCTTAAGAACATATTTGAATCAAAAGAATCACAAAATTAATCACTTACCAAAAGTTCTTCAAAATCTTCAAATGATTGATTTATTACTTTTTCTAGTTTTTCCTTTGAATCTATGGATATATTTGTGTTTAGGATGATGGAATTAACATGTTTCCATCAAAAAATGAAAGAAAACAACAAGATTTGGTATACATCAATGGTGGCCGAAAGTTTGGAGGAGGAAAGAGAAAACTTGGCTGCAATTTTTGGCTAAGGAAGATGATAAATGGTGAAGAGGTGGGAAAAATCTATGTAAAAATCAAATGGTTCAATTCTATGCTTTGAGCTTATGATAGAAATGGTGAAACTTAGCTATCCAACCATCCATTTCTTCATCGTTTCATCCAATAGTTAGATTTAAGTAAGCCTAAAATGTTACCATAGACTTGCATACACTATATAACTCCAAATTGCAAAGGAAAAAATCAAAATATTCTTAGTTCAAATGGAAATCCTAAATTGAGCAGTTTGCTTGGGATTATTTTCTACCGGTTTTAATTCTCCAACAATTATTCATTTAAACATAATATCATCATTTTCATTTCCTAATATTCTTTTCTACCTTCAAATATGCTATTTATTCCATAAAAACTCGAAATGGTGCGAAATGACCATTTTGCCCCCAGTTCACCAAAAATTCAAAATTAACCGATTTTGTCCTAACAGCCTTTAAACCACTTTAACTCATATAATACATCATAAAACATGCACATATGTTCAATTCATGCATAAGCATACAATATCACACAACTTTCAATTCAAGAAAAAATTTCCCCTAAATTACCCTTTATGGTTTAGGTTCTAGGTTTTAAGTGAGGTGTTACACAAGTAGAATTGAATAAGTTATTTAAGCTTCCTCTAAGGTAAAAAAAATTCAAAATTTACTCAAATAATTATTTATTTATTTTTAATTAATTAAATAGAGTATGAATTAGAGTTATATAATCTGAAATTAGTACATTAATTAATGAAAATGAGTAGATTAATTTAGTGAAGAAATTGTGAAACATAAAATGTTAGGCTAGAGTAAGGAATTAAACATGAATAGTATAAAATAAAATATTGTATCTTAATTTCTGTAGGCTTAGGGGTAGAATTTGATAAAATGGAAAACATGAAAGTTATAGATATATATGTCGGGTTAGGATTTTCACTAAGAAACTTTAGTGAGTTCTATAATTTTGAAGACTTTAAGGTCAGATTCAGGAAAAATTCAAGATGAAATTTACAGAACAGAATGCAAGATACAAGACAAGTTTAGAAATTCCACTATAAATTAAGTAGTGCTTAGAAAAATATGATCTTTGGATATATTATAACTTCAAATGTCTAGTTTAATTGAGAAAAAAAATTGGGATAATTGGATATTTGTATGTAGAGAAATGAATAAATCAAGTGGGGCTCCAAGGTACATTATAAGATAAAATTTTAATTTTAATTTGATACTTTCAAGTTGATTGAGTATAAAACTCATGTTGATTAATTTTGTAGCTAACAAGGGAAAGGATAAAGAGGATGAAATCTTGGATA
Organism: Aleurites moluccanus; assembly: GCA_948193065.1. Classification (NCBI taxonomy): domain Eukaryota; kingdom Viridiplantae; phylum Streptophyta; class Magnoliopsida; order Malpighiales; family Euphorbiaceae; genus Aleurites; species Aleurites moluccanus. The sequence continues at coordinate 22,854 of CANXYC010275939.1, read as the reverse complement.
ATCCTTTTTGTTTAGGCTAAGGGAAGAAAGGAAGACTTTTTGGAAGTTTGATTTAAAGGTGAGCACATGTATATTACTTTGCTTGAATTGTGTCTAAATGATTTAATTAAAATTCCAAACTTTGAATCTTTGATTGAACAAACCTACATTGTGAATTTATTTCTTTTTATTGTTTCTAAATGTCCATTAATTTCATTCTTAAGACCTTTCAGCATTGTTAAAATTGCTAACTCATTGAAATACCTTGCATATTTAATAGTGTATAATTTGTTCCTTATATTTGATTTTAACATAATTGTTCTTGATCCTTGATTGTTACCTTAAAACCACCTTGAATTGCATAAATGAAAAAATTGTAGCCAATGGAATATAAACCCCAACTTGTAACCGAGCTTTCCTTCACTAGCCTTAACTTGTTATGTTACCTTAATTGATAATTTAATTGATTAACCATTTTTATTATATATTACTTCTTGATATCTGAATTTATTGATATTGTTATTTGAACCCTTACTGATTATTAATGATAAAACTATTCACCCGATAGAGTAAACTTATATATACATTAGGCATTGTGCATAATATTTTACACTGACCCTAACTAGGAAGGGGTAAAGTCCTAGTCATGCGGTATGATCAACCATATGATTGTATTGATTTGCAAGCTACCAATTTGTAACCTCTGCCCGTTTATTACTGAATTTTGTTTATCTGTCATTACTCTAAAATTAACCTTATCAAATCATTTGCTATATTTTCTTGTATATTGAACCTTAGCTGATTATTTGCTATACTTCTTACAATGTATCTTTTAACTTTTTATCTTTGGATAATTTATTTCATTTATTGCTCTTACTTATGACCATAATATTTTTGACATACCTATCAATTGTTCACTCCAATGACTATGATGAATTCTATTTTATTTGCTTCTGATTTTATTGATTATCTATTATAAAATTGACATTCCTTGTGAGCCTACCTAGTCTTACAAGTAAGATAATATATATGTATCTCATTGAGAATTATTTCTCACCTTGTGTTTATTACTGTTTTTTTAGGGGCGAGATAGATAGTTGTGGTTTCTACTTTTCTTCTTCAGCTGGGAACCTACTTTATCTGTGAAAAGAGCTTATCAATGGACCTTTTTTATTTTAGTGCTCCATGGGATTTTTGGATGGTTTTAGTAATATTATTGTATATTAAAAATATTAATAATACTGATATTAAATAAAGACTATAAAATATATAATAACTGATATTATCTGAAATATAAAATGAATGATATTTATTGCTTTGATATTTTTATTGAAGTATTGGATGATATTGAAATGGTGGAGTTGAGGGTATAAAGAGGAATTATTGGGAGTGTAATTTTCTTGTAGGCTAGGTAATTTTGAAAGACCTATTTCAGGTCGGGAATAGGGTGAAAAATACAAACGAGACAGTGGCAAATTTTCTGTAAATTATGATAATATAGGTTTTACAGGTTGTAAGTAGCCTTATGTTTCCCTATGCCCTAGAACCGTCACATCCTAGAAATGGGGATGTGACAAAGGTGGCATCAGAGCAACGAAAAACATAATAAATAATTATACCTAAATAAGAATAAATGATTTAAGTAAATAGGGTTACTTTGAAGCATTAAGATTCATATATCGTCAATTGTTGTCCTCCATTAATTATTTTTTTATCCACATTTCGTTAATTAATATCAATTTTGTCTGTTGTAAAGGATGTCATCTCGTAGAGGAAGACCAAGAGGTAGAAGAATAGTTCAAGTACCTGTTAGGCGGGGTTGTCCTCGTCTTGACAAGAGAGCAGATGTTGAAGTAGTTGTTGATGTACCGATAGAGGGGACATAGTTAGTTGAGCCTCCTAGAGTTAGAAGAAGGGCTGAGGAAGAGGAAATTGCTGAGAATATGGGACCAACCAATACAGAAATGTTGTTGAGGGAAATATAAGAATTGAGAAGAGAAAATGCAGAGATTAGAAGAGAATATGAAGTGTTAAGAAAAGAGAGACAAGAAGCACCCCCAATGCCTATTCCACCACCAGTGGCAGTACCCCCACCTATTCCTCCAGTGATCGCACCAGTTGAGCCTGTTGGTCCTCAGGAGAGAATGAAGACTACCTTCAACCACCAAAAGAGCTATGCGGATCCAAAGAGAAAGGATGTACAATTTGCTATTGGTGATCGCATCTTTCTTAAAATTTATTCGATGAAAGGTGTGATGAGATTTGGTAAGAAGAAAAAATTATCACCAAAGTATTTAAGACCATTTGAGATACTAGATAGAGTAGGAAATATGTCATATCGCTTAGCTCTCCCTCCGAACCTAAGCCACGTACATCCAATCTTCTATGTTTCAATGCTGCAGAAGTATATATCGGATTTGTCACATGTTCTCCCTTCACAAGTCATTAAAATAGATGAGGATCTTACTTATGAGGAATTCCCTAAGAAGATTGTGGATCGGTAAGTCAGAAAACTGAGAAACAAGGAGATTCTGATGATGAAGGTGCAATAAAAGAATCACAACATAAAAGAATGCACCTGGGAAAGTGAGTTGGAGATGAGGCATAAATATCCACATTTATTTTCGAGTTGAGGCTAGTCTAAATTTAAATTTGAGAACAAATTTAATTGTAGGGGGTAAAGAGTAATATCTATTATTTTGCTTAAAGGGACTTAGGAAATTTCAAAATGGATAGTTATTTAGTTGCGAAATTACTAAAAAATTTCAAAAATTCTTATAATGAAATTGAAAGAGGAAAATTATAATTAGATGATAAGATAATATAGAAAAATTAATTTGGAATTAAAATAGCTCAAATTAACTAATGAATTAGTGGAAACAAGGAAGTAAGCTTAGGTGAGGTACCTAGTTTTCACACCTCGTAGTCTTTTATTTTTAATAAATTTAATAAAACTTTGATTTCAAAATTTCTTTTCCCCACATCACATAAGACATTAAGAAGTAAATTAAAAATATTCCCAAGTAAAAATGGATTTAAAAAAAGTATTTAAAGATCAAATGGAAAATAGGTGAAAAAGATGAACTTAGGAAAAATGACAAGTTTGTAATAATTAGCAAGTCCAAACTAAATTAAGCCTAATTAATAAAAGATTAGCATCCAAAGTCAATATTTTGACTCAAAGAGAGCTGGACATTTGGAGAATTTTTTATCAAATTTTTTTTTTTATTTTATCAATTCAAATTATGCAACTTGGCAATTTATTCACCATAAAAATTATTAAATAGAAAAATGAAGAGAATTATTATATAAGTAATGTGACATAATAAATCAAGAACTATTTATGCTAAAAAATAATTATTAAAATTATTACTGGCCATAAAATTAATTAAAATTCTATAAAAAAAAAAAAGAAGAAAAAAAAATTGTGATAAGCTCCCTCTCCCTTTCTTCCTTTTTCCTTTATCTTTCTCTCCAAATTTCTTTAGATTAAACTTAGGAAAAGTCATTCTCATCATTTGGTAAACTTGTTTTAATGATTAGAATTATAAGAGTGAAGGAAAACAAATAGAATTGAAGAAGTTTTTCAAGTTTCCTCTAAGGTAAAAAAAATTCAAAATTTACTCAAATAATTATTTATTTAATTTTAATTAATTAAATGGAGCATGAACTATAGTTATATGATCTGAATTAGCAGATTAATTAATGGAAATGAATAGATTAATTTGGTAAAGAAATTATGAAATATAAAATGTTAGGTTAGAGTAATGAACTAAACCTGAAAAGTATAGAATATAATATTTTGTCTTAATTTTCGTAGGTTTAGATGTAGAATTTGATAAAATAGAAGAAATAAAAGTTATAGATATATATGTTTAGATTATATTTCTAGAAGGAAGTTTTGTCAAATTCATAAAGTATTTAGAGATATAAGTCACTGAATAAGACTAGCTTGGATTAAGATTTTCACTAAGAAACTCTACTGAGTTCTGTAATTTTGAAGACCTTAAAATTAGATTAAGGAAAAACTCAAAACATGAAAAATGTTTCCTTATGTCTTAAATAAATTTTTGTGAAAAAAAAACATTTGGATACCTACACGCTGAGTTGAAAATAAAATAGTAGTGATTGCCCTGATGGAATTTGCAGAACAGAATGCAGGATACAGGACAAACTTAGAAATTTCACTATAAATTGAGTAGTGCTTAGAAAAATATGATCTTTGGATATGTTATTACCTCAAATGTGTAGTTTAATTAGGAAAAATAATTAAGAGAATTGGATATTTGTAACTAGAGAAATGAATAAATCAAGTGGGACTGTTAGGGTACATTATAGGATAAAATTAAGAGTTTAATTTGATACTTTCAAGTTGATTAAGTATTAAACTCATATTAACTAATTTTGTAGCTAACAAGGGAAAAGACAAAGAGGATGAAACTTTGGATAATCTTTTTTGTTTAGGCTAAGGAAAGAAAGAAAAACTTTTTGAAATTTTAATTTAAAGGTGAGTACATATATAAAAGGCTTGAATTGTGCCTAGATGATTTAATTGAAATTCCAAGTTTTAAATCTTTGATTGACCAAACTTACATTGTGAATTTATTTCTTTTTATTGTTTCTAAATGTCCATTAATTTCATTTTTAAGACCTTTGAGCATTGTTGAAATTTCTAACTCATTGAAATACATTGTATATTTAATTATGTATAATTTGTTTCTTATATTTGATTTTAACATAATTATTCTTTACCCTTAATTGTTACCTTAAAACCACTTTGAATGCATAATTGAGAAAATTGTAGCCATTGGAAGATAAACCCCAACTTGTAACCGAGCTTTCCTTCACAAGTCTTAACTTGTTATGCTACCTTAATTGATTAACCATTTTTATTACATATTATTTCTTGATATATGAATTTATTGATATTGTTATTTAAACTCTTACTGATTATCAATGACATAACTACTCACCCAATGGAGTAGACTTATATATATATCGGGCATTGTGCACAATGTTTTACTTTGATCTTAGCTAGGAGAGAGTAAGGTATTAGCCATGCGGTCTGATCAACTGTATGCCTGTACTGATTGGCAGGCTACCAATTTGTAGTCTCTGCCCATTTATTATTGAATTTTGCTTATCTGTTATTGCTCTAAACTGAATCTTATATGATCATTTGCTATACTTTCTTGTATACAAAATCTTAGCCGATTATTTGTTATATTTCTTGCAATGTATCTTTTGACCTTTTATTTTTGGATAATTTATTTCATTTATTACTCTTACTTATAACCATAATATTTTTGATATACCTATTCATTGTTCACTCCAATGGCTATGATGAATTCTATTTTATTTGCTTCTGATTTTATTGAATACATATAAAATTGACCTTCCTTGTAAGCCTACATAATCTCACAAGTAAGGTATTATATATGTATTCAATGAGAATTATTTCTCACCCCGTGGTTATTACTTTTTTTTAGGAGCAAGATAGATAGTTGTGGTTTCGGCTTTTCTTCTTCAATTGGGAACCTCCTTTATCTATGAAAATAGCTTATCAATAGTCATTTTTTATTTTAGTGCTCCATGAAATTTTTAAATGGTTTTAGTAATGTTATTGTATATTAAAAATGTTGATAATACTATTATTAAATAAAAATTATAAAATATATATAATTAATATTATCTGAAATATAAAATAAATAATATTTATTACTCTGATATTTTTATTGAAATGTTGGATGATATTGAAATGGTGGAGTTGAGGGTATAAGGAAGAATTATTGGAAGTGTAATTTTCTTGCAGACTGGATAATTTTGAAAGACTCATTTTCAAGTTGGAATTTGGTGAAAAATACAAAAGAGACTTAGGCAAATTTTCTATAAATTATGGTAATATAAGTTCTATTGATTATAGGTAGTCTTATATTTCTTTATGCCCTAAAACTTTCAAATCCTAAAAATAGGATGTGACATGTATAAAATTCAAAAATTTTGTAAAATTTTTCATATAAATATTATTATGCAATACCTTTAGCATTGTTATAATTTAATTGCTTATTATTTTCTTCGTTGTGATAATAATCTTTATTTATCATAAAAAAATAGTTAAAATAGTCAAAAAATAATGAGCAATTAATCTCGCTTTTTAAATAGAAATTCTAAGTTATAAATTAAATCAAATTTAAAAAATAAATAAAATAATTAATCATTAAATTTATATAAAAATTTTAATAAATAACATTATAAATATAAAAATATTTTAAGGTTCGCAAGCGATAATCCAATTGGTATTTATAAGAGTTTTTTTTTTCTAGTATGGGATGGAATAAAAGTTGAATTTATTGTCCATATCCACTATGGACTTATCATGGTTGAGGAAATTGCTGTGTATTTTTATATAATAGTGTCTGATGTGATCAATTTTAACTATTTAAACATCAAAATATAATTTTTTTTAAAATTATATTTTGATAGTGTTTGATATAATGAATTTATTGATATATTTTTTTTATGCTAAACAAAAATAATTTGGATAGCTAAAAATATATTATAATTGTATTAAATTTAGACCGTTAAATATAATACATAAAATTTATAATGTATTTTTAGCTATTCAAATAATTTTTGTTTAGCATAAAAAATATATCAATAGATTTATTATATCAAATACTATCAAAATATAATTTTTTAAAAATTTTATAAAAATTTTTAAATAGTTAAAATGAGTAACATCAGAAACAGTTATGTAAAAATACACAGCAACCCCTCTCAACCCGATTTATCATGCTGTGTGCTGTGTCTCGTATTTATATAAGTTAATTAAGAGCTTAAAAGCACATTAATATTACTATCAACTTCAAGACAATATTTGTTTTTGATGAAAATAAAGAGAAAAGAAAAAAAATGAATATGAAAAACATTTTTATTTTTTAATTAGCTTAATAAAGAGGAGAAAAGAAAAAAAAAAGATTTCACCGTTTAATTTTTAAGAGCAAAAAATTTCTCTTTAAATTGAAGAAAAATAGAAAAGAATAGAGAGTTAAAAAAGATATAAAGTAAAAGTTATAAAAATACTAATTTATTTATTTTTTATTATTTTATTTATAAAATTAAAATGATTAATTTCTTTTATTTTTTCATTTTACAAATAAAAAATTTAAAAAGTATTTAAATACTCAATTATAAAATTTAATTATCATTTAAAAATATACCTGACTGACAATTAATAAATTATTGAGTGTTTAAATAAAGATTAATTGTTGATATATCTTTTTCAAATCAACAAAATCTAATAGCAAATAAAAATTGTTATTGTCAATTAGACTTTTTTTAATTAAAAAATACTTTTATTTTAAATCAATAATTTTCAACTGCTGTCCAAACATCTCCTTAAATAATATATATATAAAAAAAAAGTTTTCTTTTCTCTTCTCTTAATTACTCTTATCTAATTTTTCTTCATTTTTCCAACCAAACATAGCCTAAGTCGGCTGCTGCTCGGCCCATATCCCCTCAACCTCAGTCTTCCATTTAGTGGCTCCTCCATCTTATTTGTTAGATCTGCGCTGCAATAAAACCACTCACCGATTAAGATTTAAAAAAACTTGGATTCAAATCACAAATTTCAGGTTAGTACAAGCTTATTATATGATTTTGGATGTTCCATTTTTATGATTTTTGTAGGTTTGATATTGTTGTTTTTTCTAAATTCTCATTCGAGTTCTAGATAACCAAGGACGAGTTGCTGAGGCAATCATGAGTTTTGCCCTTTGTTCTGAGTTCAAAATTAGCCTCAGTCATTGACTCGTTGGCTTTTTTACTTTGTTTTTCTATTTACTAGCAATATAATAGGTTATCTAAGTCGTCTCAGTTTCCCTAAAATTAGGGAGTTTCTGATAATATTGCATATGAACAGTGAGTAAAGAAAATGAAAATAAAAAGACAAGATGATAATATAGAGAGCGAGGAAGCTGCCTTGAAACGGCAGAGGGTAGCTGAACTCAATTCTCCTTCTATGTCTTCTTCTTCTCCAGAAGTCATTGATAACCCGCTAGTGCCATATAATGATATGGATGATGAAGAAGATGATGAAAGAAGGGAACACAATAAGCATGGCCGACCAGATGAATATGCCCAAGGGACTGGCTATCAAGGTTTAGAAGAAGAAGAAGAAGAAGAAGATGATGATGATGACGGACAAGGGCCCAATCAAGAGAACCGAAGGAACCCCATTGAGCCTCGCGAAGACTGCCCTTATCTTGATACAGTGAATCGCCAGGTAAACAACTTGCTTTTGTTTATACATGTGAGTTATATTTTTATGCAGTTATGCACTAGATACATGTTCTGTTTTTGGCTTGTTTAATGCTCCTTTTATTTATTTATTTATTTTTTTTGCAGGTGTTGGATTTTGATTTCGAGAAATTTTGCTCTGTCTCTTTGTCAAACCTGAATGTATATGCTTGTTTGGTTTGTGGGAAGTATTATCAAGGGAGAGGGAAGAAATCCCATGCATACACTCATAGCCTTGAAGCAGGACACCATGTTTATATCAATCTTCAGACGGAGAAAGTTTACTGCCTTCCTGATGGATATGAAATTATTGACCCATCACTAGATGACATACGGCATGTTCTGAACCCAAGGTCTCTCTCTTTCCATTTCTGTGTGTCTCCTTTGGATTATAGAGTTCCTTAGACACAGACTTATCAGGAGAAAAAGCGGTTCTTAAGTTTCGAATTATCTTTATAAACGTTGGTGATGCTTGATTCTATTATGCTATTTGTCGGCCACTTCAAAAGATCTCCAATTCCTTTCCAACTGTTAATGGTGCTTGGTTTCAGTTTATGTTGCTTTGATATTGTCAATTATATCTCTTGAATGTTGGGTGGCCAACAATTATTTGTAAATATTGTTACTACTTGTTTTGTCTGTCACATGCTTGATTTTTACCTAAATGAAGAAAGAGGTTTTGGGACTACTCTTAATTACTCTTCATTCTTGAGGATATTGACCGTAGATGATTTGATGGTATCAATTTGTCATAGTGATATGGGAAAGGATGGTATAAGAGGTGTTTGATTAAATCGCTTTATCTTACATATTAGTTGCGTGCACTCTTAAAGCTAAAACACAAAATTTTTTATCTTATAGTATACCAATTGTATATGGAGCTGTGAAAGAATTATGGCCAAAATTCACCTTTGATATCCCCTCAGACAATGGCTAATTTGCTTATGCCTTTTCAATCGTTTAGTTGTTTGTTCTGTTTATTATTTTGGATAGGTTATTTTATTCTTATATTATTTAATCTACAAATATTAGAATATATGATTGTAGAAGGATAATATTTAATCATCATACCTTTTGTTTTCCTATCATCTCGATGTTTACTTAATCATACATACTGTTTTTGACTTTATGGGTAACTAGCTATAATGATCATCTGTATTGGTGATTTTTTTTTTTAAAATATATTCCATCCTATCAACTGAATTTCAATTTTAATGTAACCTTTGATATGTTGAAGAACTTTGAAGCACTCTGTTACCAATATTTTGGGTATTTCTTTGTAGGTTTACTAGGGATCAAGTTGAACAACTTGACAAGAATAGGCAATGGTCGAGGGCACTTGATGGATCTGATTACCTTCCTGGAATGGTACTAGTTATTTGTCTATGTCAAACTTTCATTTGTATTAAGATGCCATTTCTGGCAGTTCAACAGTGTTAACATTGTTCCTTGATTGTGGAAATCCTCAGGTCGGCCTGAATAACATTAAAGAGACTGATTTTGTCAATGTTACTATTCAGTCGCTAATGAGAGTTACACCACTAAGAAATTTCTTCCTTATCCCTGAAAACTATCAGCGTTGCAGATCTCCTCTTGTTCATCGGTTTGGAGAACTCACACGGAAGATATGGCATGCTAGGAACTTTAAAGGACAGGTTTGAAATTTGTGATACTATCATTGAATTTGTTGTTCTTTAATTCATATTTCTAAACATTTTTGTATTTACAGGTGAGCCCACATGAATTTCTCCAGGCAGTTATGAAAGCCAGTAAAAAACGGTTTCGCATAGGACAACAGTCTGATCCTGTGGAGTTCATGGCATGGCTTCTTAATACACTGCATGTGGAGCTTAGAACTTCAAAGAAAAATAACAGCATCATCTATGAGTGCTTTCAGGTTGTCTCCTTTCTTTCTATATCATCAAATTTCTAATTATAAAGAAAAGTTCATTGTATTGTTAATTGTGTTAACAATTTACCTCAGTAATGCTTTTATCTAATACATTCTTAGCTCGAGCAGGGGGAGTTGGAGGTTGTGAAAGAGATTCCTAGAAAAGCTATTTCGGAAAAGAAGGAAAATGGTGATGATCAGAATGACATTCAAAAAAGTACTAATGGTGAGAATGAACGTGATGATATTGTTACAGAAACTTCTAGAATGCTGTTTTTGATGCTTGGACTGGATTTGCCACCACCGCCTCTATTTAAAGATGTGATGGAAAAGAATATAATACCCCAGGTACTTGGTGCATTCTGTATTAGGTAAAAAATAGTGATAGTGTATTTGATCTCTGCTATCTTTCTTGGTACCATTTGAAAACCTTGGTAGTTTTAAAATGTTTTGTCCATCCATGATATTCTAATTTGGGGTGTTGATGGTTCCGTTAACTATGGGCTAATTTTATGAAATGATTCGGTTAATTCAGTCTGGAAATTATCCTAACTGCGAGCTAAATTGTTTCTTTCAGTTAACCAGTTTTTTAAGTGGATGATCTTCAAATGAGCAAAGATTGAATAACACAAACATAAATTAGAAAGCCAAAAATGATAATGGAATCAACTTTACCCAATTCAATCTTTTGAAGTTCTGATGAACTTTATTCAATGAGAATATAGCCACTTAATTCTGAACTTTATTCAATGAAAATATGGCCACTTAAAGATGGCAACCAAAATTTCCCACAAATGATTGAAAGAAACCAAGTACAGAGTCTCCTATTATGTTCAGGTGTGAGTGCTTTTCTGTGTCAGCTTATACTTCCACAATGCCATCCAATCCTCCTTAATTATTGAAAATAGAAAAGAAATCAGTTTTTAAGCATCTTTTTTTTTTAAGAATTTTTTTTTATACTTTCTTCTGTCTTTTGTTGAGGTGTTAATTTTTTCTGATCCTACTCGATTTGGCCGCTTATCTTGTGCAATCCATTAGATATGGAACGTCTTTAGAACATCTATCTGCTTTTATTATTTGTAGTTGTCTCAAAAATAAAGATTCAATCTCCAAACTGAGACCTTAGAAAAACTAAGCTCTGATACGATATTATTTTATTATTTGATGCCAAAAGCTTAGAGCCCGTTTGGACTTTTGTTCACCTTGGAATTAGAATGGGAATGGGAATGGGAATGGAAATGAATGCCTAAGGTTATGGACTCCTATTCCAAGTTTATTTTTAAAATAACTAAATAAAACTTATTGGTTAGATTGAGAATTATGCTTAAAACTATATATCATTTCAATATAAATTAGAGTTATTCAATAATCAAAATATGAAAAAAAAAAAAATTTGGATTCCTTGTGAACCAAAGCAAAAAATTAAATTGTTGAGAAATGGGAAGGCAGAAAGCTTACACACAAATCCACACTCAGAGACACATCAAACATAGGTTCTGTAAATGAATCTTCAAAGGATAGGCTAAGAAACACAAACACTGAGAAACAAATTTTGGAATTTGAACCTTCAACGGGGGCATATTTCATTGATTGCACTAACTGTAAATACATGAGAGGTCACTCGCGCCTTAAGACAGACCCATATCTAAGCTATACTGTTAACCATACTAAGCCATTTACAGAAATTTTATCTACTTTTGAACATGCACAAGTCCCTTAAGAAGTTTTTAATTTATGGACATGTAAGTCCTTGATGTTTTACTTTCGCAAGCCAAAAAACATACTTCTCACAACTTGGAGTATGGTTGGAATTTGCAGAAAGACACTTGATGAAGCCATGCTTAATCTTGAACCAAAGATATAAAATTTGACCATTTGTTGGGGGTAAAAAGGAAGGTAGACAAAATAAAACAAGAACTAAAAACAAAAAGGTTCTGCAAATATGCAGAATTTTTTAATTTTTTTTCTTCTTCATTTTCAATATAAAGTTTTCCTTTCTCACTTACTCTCGATCTCCACAAATCTCTTTTTCTGAAAATACTTTTTCTCTCCCCCACAAATCTTCAAAGAGACAAATGGGACGGTAGAAAGCTTACACACAAATACAAACACAACAATCACAGGTTCGATACATGAACCTCTGAAGGCCAAAGGGGCAGTTTGAGAAATACAAACAACACTGTGAAACAAACTTTGAAATTTGAACCTTCAATGGGGCAAATTTCATTGATTGCACTAATTCTGCCTTAACACAACCCCATACCTCAGCCATACTTTACTTCAACCATACTAATTCACTCTTAGCTTTTTCTAGCTTCAAAGTAAGCTAACTTTCTACCGAATCCCACTAGCAGACCTGCTGAAACGAAGTCTTTAATAGAAATTTGAAATATAATTTTCCTCCAAATACAAAATAAACAAAGATTATGGAAACAAAAATCTCAGCTGTCCAAATTTCCAGTAGGAATCCTATTCCAAGAATTGTATCATTTCCAATTCCAGAGTTAACCAAACATGGCCCTAAGATACTAGCATAGTTTTCCAAGACGTGTGCCTCTAGATCCTCAAGCACCATGGGTTGATTATGCAACTGTTTTTCTAATGCTATTTCATCTAGTCAAACATGTTTAACAAAATTCTTAAGACATCACCATTTTTCTCTCTATATTATTCCTCTATACTCAAGAGAATGACTTCCATGTTTTTACACGGAGTTATACATGTCTAAGGAAACTACACAGTATTGCATCTCAATATGAAGAAATAGGATATGATAATGTTTATGGAAATAAAACTGAATTCTAGATTAAGATTGACTTTACGATTTGTAGATTTCCTATGATCTTGTTGATTCACCTTTTTCCGGATTTATTTTATTTCTTTTTCTCACCTTTTCTTCATGCTCTAGGAACCTTCTCTTTTATTGATGCTTTTGTTCGTCGCTTTGTTTCTTTTTTTTTCTTGGATGATTTTGTTGCTTATTTTGACAACATGCAACATGTTTTTCTATCGTGATGAAGAAACTTATGTTACTCTTGGTGATAAGTTGTCTTATGGTTTTAGAGATTATTGATAGTTAGTAGGAAGATGAGATTATGGTTTAAGATATTTTAACATATTTACTTTATTTTTAGTTGTTTTAATTAAACATTAGTTTAGAATTCTTAATGTTTTTTTTATTATTGATTAGTTGTGTCATATAGAGATTAGTTGCGAATTTTATTTCTTTTGTACTTCACCTCATTCAGGGGTGTGCTTGTGTTTTGCACCTCGTGGTGTTAGTAATTATTGCTACTAGGAAATTGGCTAACAAAACATATTTAGCTCCAAGACTTTCAAAATTATATAAATACTATCCAACTAAAATTTTTTAAGGGTTTTAAAAGCTGGGTGGTTGAAATAGAGGCTTGCCACGAGAGTTCTATGTAACTGTAAAATTTCACTCAAGTTGAAAGGTAAGTTTTACCGTACAATAATAAGATCTGCTATTATGTATGGTAGCGAGTGTTGGGCAATGAAAGGGCAACATATCTCCATGATATGTGTTGCTGAAATGAAAATATTGAGATGAATGTGTGGATATACTAGAATGGATCACATTTGAAATGAATGTATTAGAGAAAAAATTGAAATAGTTAGCATTGAGGATAAATTTAGAGAAAATAAGTTGATATAATTTGGATATGTGAGTTATAGGCGTAGTGATTCACCAATTAGAAGAGTAGACCATATTAAGCTAAATGTTAGGGAAAAAAAGATAGAGTAAGACCTAAACTAACTTGGGGGAGAGTGATTAAGGATGACTTGATTGCTCTAGATCTTTCTACAGGCATAGCTCATGAGTACTTGGAAGGGAAAAGAATAATCCATATAGCCGACTCCAGTTAATTTGAGACTAAGATTTAGTTGAGTTGTATAAAAAACTACTGTGAGATTTGACAATTTTATTAGAATGAGGTCTGTGATTTTTTTTTTGGGGGGACATTTATGTTCCGATGGTTTGCGCCATTAGACATTTAAGTTCAAATAAACTAATTTGATTAACTATTGATGATTTGGCATAAAATATCAATTAAAAAAAAATATTTTTCTCCATACATGGATTTCCACTAGACACTATGATACCTGCTTTTTAATTACAATTAAAAGTATAGTTAATTATAAAAATAAAAAAGATATTTTTAAGAGGAGAAAAAAAAGCAAAATAAAATTTAAAAAATTTCTAAATCTCAAATATAATTCATAAAAGATTTCCTCAACTTTTTAGGAAATCAAACAAATTCACAAACCCACACAATCTCCAACTTAACAAGTATGTGCTACATTTGCTCTTGGGTATTTCAAACTTGATCTCATGAACGATAATAGTGGCTCATGAATGTTAAATTAGAGATTTTGTGAGTTTGTGGTTTCATGGCAAGTGTCGCAAATTTAAAATGAGTCGGAATTTAAGATATTTAATTTTTTTTTATTTAAATTTTTTTTTATTTTCTTAAATTATTTTTATTTGTGTAATGAATCAAAATTTTAATTTTAGTTAAAATGTGGATCCTCTTGTGTATGTCATATTTCATATCGAAGAAAAATATTTCTTTTAATTGATAATTTTGGCCAAATCATTTATTAACTGTGTTACTACATGTGACACTTAAGTATCTAATAGAGCAAATCACAAGGACTTGAGTGTATAAAACTAAACGACCAACCCTTCTTAATAAAAGCGTCAAAACACAAGATACTTTTTTGTATTTTCCCCATTTTCAAATCCAATTGAATTTGGTGATGGCTTATAATGTGATTGATATGAAGGATAATAAGATGCATTTTATTTGTATTGAGACTGAAAAGTTAGTAGAATTGGCATTTTTCTGGATTATAGTTATCTTACGATTCAAGCTTGGTTGAACCGGTTGATTTTCAAATGCCTTCTCCAATTAACTCAAAAGATATTGTTGGTATCACAATTGAATTTGAAGTCACATTGTTTTCTGGTATATTGGAGGTTGAGCGGCTGGCTCTCCTTTACAAATAGGCTGAAAAATGTGTGCTATGAGTCCTCTAATCTAGTTTCTTTTAAGATTTTATAACTTCAATGGTCCATTAGTACCTAGGTAGCATGGAAACAAAAATGTGGAAGTGGAAATACGAAACTGGTACCTGGAGACAACATTTCACAAAAATATAGAATCAGAAACGTGGGGGAAACATGTAGATATAAAAAAATATTGGGGTATTTTTGTCAATATTAATTTTTCATATAAAAATATAGGGATATTTAGATAAAAATATTTTTTTCAAGCAAATCTTGAAATTGTAATTATAAAAGGTAAATAATAAATAAATATAAATAATTAATGAACATATACTAACAGAAAATATAGATAATAAATGAATAAAGATGAACAAATTACAGTTTTGAATGAATATAAAATTAATAACTAAATACAAATAGTGAATGAAATCTTATTCTATTTATTATTTAAAATATAACTCTAAAAAACTTAAACAACCATTATTTCCTATATAAAAAAAACAACTCTTAACAACTCCTAGAAAACATTAGAAATAATGCACTTTATGCGTGTGCTCTAATATAATTTTGCATGAGTTTTTTATTTTTTTTAATGGTCTGTTATACTATTGATTTGTTGGTCTAGAAAGTTTGGCTATCAGTCTTTATTAAAGATCTGTCTCCTCCACGGGAAAAAAAAGTGTCAGCTCAAGATGCATTATTTAGGTCCTATGAAAATGGTGAGGGCACTTCGTTGATTACTGGGCCTAGTAAATAGATTAATTGCATGAAGAAGGGGATAAGAGGACAGTTTAGCGATTCATGTCCTTTGGAGTAGCTTCTTGGAAGATTAGTTCACCTTTTGCTCATTCATAATAACAATAGGTGTTCTCTAGGTCTGTTTACTGTGAGACAAATAAAATATCTTCTCCAGTTTTGTTTGTGAAGTTACAACCTTTCCTTGATGTTAAGATAATAAATATCCCACATGAATTAAATACAAAATGTGAAATAGACATATATATAATTAGGCTTTCTAACATCAATAGCTACCTTTTGAGATTAACACTTTCATGATTATATATGTCCTAACATTTATAATATGGTGTCAGAGTTTTATACCCAAACGGACTAGATCCTAGGACCCATGTTTAAGCTCCCGTTATTGGACTTGGATAAGTCAGTCCGGACTGAAATTAAAGAAGAGATGTTAGCCGGTCCATTTGTGAGCAAGTCCATTTGTGAGCAAGTGTTAACTGGCTTGTCGATGTTAGGCCATGGACCAAGTCCGGTTGCACTTAAGAGAGTGTGTTGGAAAAAGTATCTCACATCGAATAATGATAAAATAAATAAAAGATTTATAAGTGAGTGGGTGTTTAGACCTAGCACAAGCTAATTGGTTTTGTGCAAGTGAGTTTTAATACTTACCCATTTATAAGTTTATTTATATATAGGCCCATGGACTTTAATATGGTATCAGAATTTAATCGATCCATACATATGGAAAAATAATTTGTACTCCTATTTGGGACTGAGATTTCAATTCTCTTTCGCCCCATGTTGGGTTTTCAATTCAATTCTTGTTATAATAAATTTGTAAGTGTCAACTGGATTTAATAAAAATTGTCTTGACCCAGTTGTCACTTGAGAGGGAGTGTTAAGATTATGAATATCCCACATGGATTAAATACAAAATTTTAAATGGACATGTATATAATTGGGCTCTCTAATCTCAATAGCTAGTTTTTGAAATTAACACTCTCATGATTATATACGTCCCAACATTTCTAACACTTGACATAGGCAAAACCTAACATTAAGTCCTTGAGTATTTATTGCTCTATTTCATGTAATATAGAGGCCCTACGTTATATATTACATTCAATGTTAGGACATATCGTCTAAAATTTTAGCACTGTAATCAGAATTTTAATTTTCTGATATCTGCAATGGCAACATGTCAAGCATGCAACTTTATGTTGACTGGCAGACATTTTACGGCTAAAGCCCAACCAACATTCTCTGATTAATTTGGCTGTTTTCTGATGGTGATATGTTAATATGCATTTCTGTTGATCCCTTGATGCCTGAGTTCCTGGAGTGTTGAGGTAGTCCAGATGTAATGAGCAATAGTGGTGTTTCACTGATGAGAGTTAGGCTTTCCTTTTCTTTTACTATGAGTTCTGATTAGTGGCCGAGACTTGGCACACTTGGCATTGTGGACAAATGTTGGTGGAGATTTATCGTGGGGGTTTGTGGTGATAGTGATGGCTCATGGTGGTAGGTGAAACAGAAAGAATGCTGGTTGATTTGTGGGTGTGTGCCAAAATGACTTATTTTTCCTTCTTTTTTATGATTCAAATTTCTGTTAGCAATATGAGCAGTTTCATTTTCACATGAGTTCAAAATAAAATTCAGGGATCCAGTCATGGAACAAAAACAAAAGGGAATTAGAAATAAGTTGAAAGTTTGAAGGACAATGTTGGGTTTGCTTTTATTGTAACATTACTGTCTTAAATCAAGTCATGTTTGATGAAAATAAATGTTGTCAGATTATTACCATACTTATACTGGCAAATCTCACTTCATATACTGTTCAATGGCAACAGAGATTTGATTATAATGACTTCATTAATGGCATTTTGGGCTTACAATGCAGAGGTTTACTCTAATTAGGTGACCACTAAGTAGTCTCTAGGATTGGATTTGGGGAAAATTCGCTATAGATTGGATTTGGGGAAAATTCTATATAGCGAAGCTATTGCAAGTTGATTGTTATCGAATTTCTAGGGTAGTGTGTTTTTTATCTTGCATGTATTTCTTTTTTCTTTTCCTTTTTGCCCTCTTGAGGGATTAGAACTCATTTTACTTGTGCTTTTGTCTAAATTTAGGTTCCTCTGTTCAATATTCTGAAGAAATTTGATGGTGAGACAGTGACTGAAGTTGTCCGCCCTAGTCCAGCCCGGATGAAATATCGAGTCACCAGATTGCCGCAGTATTTAATACTACACATGCAAAGGTTTAAAAAGAACAACTTTTTTATTGAGAAGAATCCAACCTTAGGTGAGCTTTGTATTGGATTCATATTGTGGATCAAGAGTAAAAAAGAACTTAGGTTAGTCGGCAAAACCTTGTGCTAACTGATGTTAATGTTGCAGTCAACTTTCCTGTGAAGAACCTGGAACTAAAGGATTATATTCCTTTGCCAATGCCTAAAGAGAATGGGAAATTGCGGTCTAAATACGATTTGATTGCCAATATTGTCCACGATGGAAAACCAAAGGAGGGGTTTTACAGAGTTTTTGTGCAGCGGAAGTCTGAAGAGCTATGGTAATTCTGTTCCTAATCTATTTATATGGGGATTTGAATGTAATTAATAATTATACTGAGCGACATTTTCACATTATACTTCTTCCAGGTATGAGATGCAGGATCTGCATGTTTCTGAAACTCTTCCTCAAATGGTTGCGCTATCTGAGGCATATGTGCAGATATACGAGCGGCAGTAGCAGTAGCAGTAGCATTAGAGGAAATCTCATTGTTATGTAGTTACGTTAATTTTGGTACTTGTATTAAACTCTGTAAATGGTTGAGGAAAGATTAGAATGAGAAGACAATCTTAGGCAAGAAGTGCTGAGTTTAGAAAAATATTTGATTTTTATTATAGAAAGTAGGACCATAAAGTTTTTGGTACAAGTGAAAGCTAGGGATGACAATTTAATCTGGTCCATTGGATACTTGATGTGAATGGGATGTGGGTTAGGAAATGGCATAATGTATCTCGAATTTGACTTGATTATATATATATATATATATTTAAAAAATAAATTATGCTGTATGAATAATGTAAATATATATATACAAATGAATAAAATTACTTGTAATATTAAGGGAAAAAAAATGGCGGGACTTAACTCGATCTGATTTGACTTGGAGTGAGGTGGTTATTACCATTTTTAGCTGGGTTAGGATTGAATTTTGCAAAATCCATCTTAAATCTGGTCTGTGGACATTTTTGGTGAGGGCATCAATTAGTTTTGAACATGAAAGGAATGAAAAATACTTTAAAGCACGATTGGGACAACCAAATTTAATTATGCTCTTGGAATTAATTTATATTAGGATAATCATTAAAAACGCTAAATATTTTTTTTAATGGATATTAATGAGGATTAAAAATAACTCTTTAAAGTGGGCCACAAAAGATAAATCCGAAATGGAATTAGATATTTCAAGAAGAAAGTCTCAATATGATAAGCAATTCGGCCCAAGCAATAAACAATCAGGCCTAAAGCCTTTTAAGATAGATTATTTCACTTGTTTTCTTTTTCATCCTAGCACAAGCATTTACTCCTGTAACACCTCATCTCGTCAATGGATATTACGACTTATTTTACAGGGGAGTTCTAGACCAATAATTCCTTACAAACTTGCATGACATGTAATTTTTGTTACCTTCACAAAATGAGATTTTGTGATCTTTGCATAAAAATCCATGACACCGGTATGAGTAGCACACAATTGATGTCTTAAAATTGAGAATTTGATACCACAGAGATATAAGAGCGGTAGAATCATGAACAAGTACAGTCCCGAACATGTAGAAACGGTAAAAATGAAAGATTGATGTGGTAGAATATGATTTTGATAAGATTAGAACTCCACTATGGATGATCCACATGAGGATAAATGTAGACAGCTAAATCATCACATTTGCAAGCCATTCGAACGATATAGTTGCACTCAAAATTTATCAGGAATACACTTAAAGAATAGAGAACAAAATATGGAAAGAAAATACTCAGTCATTATTAAGAAAATACTCGATCATTATTGATACTTAAAATTGAATTACAGGAAGTGCTAGTAGCGCTCTTTATAGGCTAAGTCAAGCAGTAAACTAGGAAATAGAAATCCTATAAAATGGGAAATTACAAGCCTTTCCAAATTTAAATAGCTTTCTAACTAATTAAAAATGATTCCTACATAATTGTTTTTCATATATGAAAAAAATATATAATAGGAAAGAATATATAATTTTTAATTAAAAATATAAAATTTTTAATTAAAAATACTTTGACTTTAAGACAAATAAAAATAATAAACAAGGAAATTTTAATTAATTCCTATTCGATGTCATGCTTCCTTGGTTGGAGAAGATTTTCCCTCGAGTCTTGTTCAACTTCTTCTGTATCTTCAAAGTATGACAATAAATCAGCAACATTGATAGTGGCTGATATACCATAACCTCTCGGAAGCTCAATTAAGTATTCTCACCAATATGCTCTACAACCTTGAATGGTTCGTCTGCTCGAGGCTTCAATTTGTTGTAATGACCCTGTGGAAATATTTCTTTCCTTACATGAATCTACACTAGATCACCTTTTTTGAAAGCAGCAGGCTTATTAAACTTGTTGGCTTGTTTTGATATTGCTCATTCTTCCTTAATACTTATGTTTGCACTTGCTCTTGTAACTTCTTAATATATTTAGCTTTTTCTGCGACATCACTAAACTGTTGGCAAGTAGCTTTCGATGCAAGTTCAGCAAGAGTGATAGGATTTCGCCCATAAACAACTTTAAAAGGACTTTGACTAGTTGTTTGACTTGGTGATCTATTATAGGCGAATTTTGTGAGCTAGTTACAAATCCCATTCTCGAATCCAATAAAACTCAGAAAATTTTCCAAACTTCGAATTACAGTTTCAATTTGTCCATTAGTATTAGGATGTGCTGTTAAGCTAAACTGAAGCTGGGTTCCCGTTTTTCGCCATAGAGTTCTAAAATGAATTGAGAACTTCACATCATAATCAGAAGTAATTGTTTTTTGAACTATATGAAGGCACAATCTCATCAGCAATGTGAGACGCATCAAGACTTTTGTGGCATGGCGAAAATGAGCCATTTTGGAAAACTGATCAACAACCACCATCACAAAATCTTTGTTCCTTTGAGTATGAGGTAATCCCACAATAAAATCCATACTCACTTCTTCCTAAGGAGTTTGAGGTATCTACAATGGTGCATACAAACCAACATTTTGTCCACATGACTTTGTAATATGACAAATTTTACACCTTTTAACATGCTTATCAACATCATCATATGAGGCTAATACAAATTCTCTTGAACAAGTTCTAATGTCTTGTCACATAAAGAACATTAAGGCACATAAATGATTTCCCAAGAATAAGTAACCATCTTACATATGGAACTATTTATGAGAGCCTTGTGTCATTGCCTAATTTTAGACCATAACGGTTCTAAAGTACGGGTAATGCCAAAGGCGACCAGTATCTCGAAGAACCCATGCTATTACTTTAACTTAATTTTTACAATAATTACTTAACCTGTGATACATTTTAGGTGATAATTTTTTTTTAAAACATTAATATATGCATACAGAAAAACTGACAGAGTTTCCTTTGAAACTCTGACTTAAGCTACCCGTAAAACATAGAAATTTGCACTCCCAATATAACATACATCCCCTTTTATCTTACAGTAGTCAATCACAACTCAATATGTACTTCAATATTTGCATTCATAACACATATCATATATACATCATAATAAGTTCACATATCATATATATGTACATCATCAAAATTATCATATCATATCTGATTATTATTTGGTCATATTTGACACTATGCTTTATCCAATCGAAGCCCTCTATATATTATATACCAAGGAACCTCTATACACAGGAGTAACCTCAAGTACATATATCTGTGATCCAAGGCTGAAGATGATGTAGCCAATGGATAACTGCCTCACTGAGGTCCTGAACATATATAACCACTGAAGGGGGTGAGTATAACATTATACTCAGTGAGTCAATATATATATATATATATGATTATGCAATATTATTTATGACAGTCACATCTATCCATTAATGATCTGTAAATAAGAATACTGATGATAGCATGATGAAATACGTATCATGAACCATAATACATATAATATAACAGGAGCCTGTAACATATCAGATAGTAAACTATGACTTCACTTCCCTTCCATCACATTTCCATCGAATCATATCATTTCCAACCCAACACACCAAGGCATAGGGAATTTACCCCTCCCTAGCAGAGGTCATAACAAATATCTGTGATCACAGCCGATGGTTTATTTCTACACCATTGAAGTAGTCCTGTTATAACATATTATATGCAGATGTCTCATATAGCAATGAATATAGCATAATTATATCTCATATGACTGTGGAAATATCATAAATATATTCATAATCAATAATGTAATAAATTTGGGTCATGTCAAAAATTTGTCCGGCGGAGCCTAAATTGCTCTGTCGCAATTGGCTCCTAAATTACGGGTTCGTTTCTCATTTTTCAGGCACTTTCTGGTTTGCATTGAATTCAATATTTACATGGCATTTTCTTTATATCAATAACAAATACATATATATAATAGGCAATTGGACTTGGTTTCATATCAAAAAGCTTTTCAGAATAACTTTTATAGCAATTCAGAGTTTATGCCAATTATAGGCATTTCGGTAGCTCTGTTTTCGGTCATATTGGTAGATCTGCCCAAAAGTGGATTATTAATGGTTTTCAAGCAAGGATATCATTTCATATGCATAAATGCATGACTTATGAATGAATAATGCATCAATCATATATATAGACTCACCTCTATCAAAA
>CANXYC010275870.1:0-36321 GCA_948193065.1 Aleurites moluccanus | reverse complement strand
AACCCCAATTTCAAAGCAAAAGCAGGGGATATAAAGGAATGGGTTGCACCAGAATCAAACAACACAAAAGCCTCAAAACCATGAACAAAAATCATACCTACAACCGTATCATGAGATCTCTATGCCTGCTGCTGAGTCACAGCAAAAACTTTCCCCTGCCCTCTACTAGCAGCTGACTGCCCCACAGTCAGACTCTGTGCAGCTGGTCTGCCTCTACCAGCATTCTCTCTATCCATCTGGACTATAGGCTGGGAAAATCCTCCTTCAGAAGGCTGAGTACCTCTGTGCAAAGGGCAATCCTTATAAAAATGTCCAATCTGCCTACATCTGTGACATGCCCCTGTCCTGATACAGCAAACCCCTGAATGTCCTTTTCCATAAAAATTACAAATGGGCACTGATGCTGACATCTGATGCGGTCTAAAAGGAGCTCTGACATGACTGGAAACAGGTGGCCTCATACCCATACTCCAACTGACATCCTGCCTCACACCAAAAGCTGGCACTGACTGCACTAGCCTGAAAGGAGGTCTAACTGCAAAGGACTGGGATGACCCCTCCCCGGGTCTCCTATACTCTCCCCCTCTGCCTTTCTTCTTATGCTCTCTCTCATATCTCTCTTCTTTATATTTGGCTTCCATTTGTACTACTTTGTCTATTGCCTTGCTCAAAGAAGTGAATTCCATGGCCAATAAGATGTTAAGCAGAGTAGCATGCAATCCTCTTCAAAACCGTCTAATCAAATCATCCTCGGTAGGAGCAATCTTCCTAGCATATTTACTAAGCCGGCGAAACTCTCTGGCATACTCCAATACTAACATGTTTCCCTGTCTCAGTTGCTCAAACTTTACCATATTACTCTCTTTCAGCCCCTCTGTAAGGAATTCATCCATCATCTTCTGTTTAAATTCAGCCCAGGACATCAGATGATCACTGTGAATATTAGCATCAATGTGCTCTGTAAACCAATTAGTTGCATCCACCTCCAATAGTAGACCTACCAGTTAAATGGTCCTTGCCTCAAAACAAGGCAATGTCCGAACAGTCCTGTCAACTTTATCAATAAACTCACTGGGATCTGTACCATATTCCCCCGCAAAAGTAGGCAATCTGAGTTTCATGAACTCCCCAACTGATACTCCACCCTCAGGAATCACTCTTCGTACTATATCCCCTTGAATCACTGTCGGATATCTCTGGGGTACTGGTGGTACTACAGGCTGTACCACTGGCTGAACTGGAAGGGGGGTGGCTGTACCACAGCAGGCTGAGCTACTAAATGATCTCTAATAGTCTGAAGGATCTCCTATCTCATATCCTGAATTTCCTGCCTCCAGGGTGCCTCTCCCAAAGAACCAGACTCAGTACGTCTTCTGGACTTGGATGGCTCAGACTGAGATCCCCATGCTGCTGAAGCATTAGAAGCAACCTCTGCCTCCTCACTGGAATCATGGTGCTCCTCTCTATCAATAGGTCTAACCCGTCTAACCCTTCTCTCAGACATCTCTATACTCTGTACAAATCAACATATAAAGGAATATTTAGTTCATAGGTACGCAGAATTTTCAAACAAAGAAGAAAACTTGCCATTTTTGACGATATAAGAACATCCCAAATTCCATGGTACTTCTATTACTATTAATATGCAAACACTATAGGTTATATAAACCTTTAGCTCTGATACCACTTTTGTCACGACTCAACCCGGGAGTCATAACGGTTCTAGGGTACGGGTGTTGCATAGGCGACCAGTACCACGAAGGACCCAATATAACTATCTACATGACATGCAACAATCAAAAACAACTTAAATAACTTAAAAATGCTGAAGAAAATTCGACAGCATCTCCTTTATAATAGGACTATACCCAAAAATAAAATAAACAAATAACACTTTAAATAATTCCCACAACCATTCTCAAACTAATGATCCCTCTAGATATCCATCAACATTTCAATATAAACATATATCTGAACTTACAAACATTTCTATATATATAAACTTCAATATATATCATTAACAAGCAACATAGTATATATATGCAAACTTATAATTATATCTACATGCCAAAACTTATATACAGTACCATGGAATACTATTCTATACATTGTTTACATAGTCTTTAGAAGTAGATATTTACATGCAAACCCAAAACTTCCAAGGCAGAAGAAGATTTTGCCAATGGAATGCGTGCCTCACCGAAGACCTGAAAAATTTAAACACTTAGAGAATGAGTATAAAAATACTCAGTGAGTTCAAATGTATAAAGATGCAATAAATGCTCATTAAGGATAGCAATGCCAATATATCTATATATATAATCCAAAGAATTTGATATAATATAGCAAATGAATAATTAAGCAATTAACTGTAAGAATAATGATACAATAACCATTTAAATAATAAAAGGTAGCACATATATGATATCACAGGATTTATGTTATTTTTGAACTTTAATACTCAGCACTATCATAAAGTGCACTGCACTAGGAAATATAACGTCCCTCCCTAGCAGGGGTCCCATAAATACATGACTCATATAAGGATATTTTCCTTACGACTAGAGAATATAACGTCCCTCTCTAGTAGGGGTCTCATAAACACAGTGTGCACAAAGTCGATGGACTTTACCCGTTATACCATCGAAATAGCCATGTTCTAATATCATATGAATGTGCCTCCAAATAACAGCAAATATAGCATATATACAACTTATATAGCAATAAAACAATCATATTTACATATATGAAAAATATTAGAGACAATTTGGAATTTACCAAAAATTGGCCCGACGGGGCCCAGTTGCGTTGTCACAACTGGCTATCAAATTACGGGTCCGTTTTGAAATTTTTAGGTGGTTTATGGTTAACTGGGTTACCAAAAGAATTAGGTGGACTATGAGGTACCGTTTTGAAACTTAGGTCGGGACTAGATGATTTGGCTAAGTGGTGGCCCAATTGGCTTTCTAGTTTTTATTTTATGGCCATTTGAAGTTAAGGTCAGTTTAAGTCGTTTCGGAAAGTCTATTTACGGGCCAATTGGCATTTTAGGTACTTTTCGTTAACAAACTGCATTTTTAGAATGCAAAAGATATAATATAATATAAATAATGCAAATCATGCAAAATTATACAAAAGAACTCACTTTAAGTACAAAATATAGCTATGATCTCAAACCAATGCTTCCGAGCCCTACTCGGCTCGCCGATCCACACTCCGATCAGGAGTTTTTGACGTATCACCAATTACCATACACAACACTCCGATAAGCTATAAATCAATACAAAACATATCAATTAAACCAAAATACATCAAATACACATAACATACAATGCATTTACTATTAAACGTATTACATACCAAATATAAGCAATTCTCATCCTAACCTTTAAAGTACTCAAAATATACATTCAAACTCATACATTGCTATTATTTTCCATACTTATTTATATTCAAACTTACCTTTACTTAATACATTAATCTAACACCTTAAACTAATAAACTTTATCTTAACCAATTTAAGTATAATTCAATCCATTCATCAATTTATCAATGCCATTTCATCTAACAATATCTATAAACCTTAAACTTATGACATTCATCTATCTAAACCTAATAAACATCAAACTACACTTCTCCAATTCAAGCTATTCCATTCGGCCAAAACACCATAAACTTCTAATTGATTCTTTTCCAACATTCACTCATTAATTCATCAAATATGCATCAAATATTACTCATCCCAACCATTAAACACCTAAAACCACAAAATGCACACTAAATCCTAAAACCTTAAAGCATTCGGCCATTCATGTTCCTTTATCAAATGAGTTTATTTCCTTCATTTAACCATAAATTCATATCAAACACATTAAATAAACAACATTATAAGCAATTAATTCAACAAAATCGCACTTTAATCTAATGTTCTTCCTATTAGGGTTTCAAGCTCTATTTTGAATTCTAGCCATACAAAATAACTTCTAATCCATAAATAATAACAAGAACAACTATATAAACATTTCTACATCAAAAGAATTCAAAAACTATCAACTTACCAAGATTTCTTCCAAAGCTTCTTTGAATTATTTGGTGGCTTTAATGGGTTTTTCTTTAAAATCTAAGGTTAGAATGGTGTTTAAGATGGTGGATTCTATCTATTTTTATCAAAAAAAGAAAGAAAATAACAAGAAATTGGTGGTGTAGGTTTGGCCGAACTAAGCTTGAAGGATAATGGTGATTATGGCTGAAATTTTCTAAGGAAGAAGAAGACAAATGGTGATTTTATCTAAACACTTAAAGATAGGATCCAATGGTTTAGGTTTCATAGTAATTTTGGTGAAACCTAGTCATCCAACCATCCATTCTTCTTATTTTCATACTATTGGTTCATCCAAAGTCAACTTAAATAGATAACACATACATCTAATACACCAAATCTAAAACCAAAAGTAATCATCCCATACTTTGAGCTTATGATAACCAATTTGCAACTTACTCATCTAACCATCCAATTCTTAATCATTTGATCCAATGGTTAGATTTAGTCAAGAATAAACTAATACCATAAGGTTGCACACACTCTATAACTCCATATTATAAAGGAAAAGACTAAAATACCCTTAGTGCAACCGAAACACCGAAATAGCACAACTTGCCAGAAACATTTTTCAACTGGGTTTATTTCTCTAACTAATACTCAAATAAATTAAATAATGCCATTTTTAAGCCTTTAAATTCTTTTTTACCTTTAAATATGATATTAAATCCATTAAAATCGGACGGGCAAAAAATGACCATTTTGCCCATAGTTCACCAAAAACTCAAAATTTTCCGATTAAGTCCTAACAGCTTCTATACCACTTTTATACCTAAAACCAATCCAAATAACATGCATAATTATCAATTTCATACATAAATGCATATTAATAACACATTCAAAAGAAAAGAAAAAAATCTCCCCCCTAAGGTTCTCTTTAAGGGTTAGGTTCAGATTAGGCTGAAGTGTTACAATAAGAGAATGAAATCTAAGAAGGAAAATTCAACTTCAGAGATTTCGGGGCCTTGAGCTAGGTGGAGGAGGCTCTCTATTTATAATAGAGAGTTGGGGGTCAAATTTCATCATTTCCCAATGTAGGATTTGATGAAAAAGTCCTAAAAAAGGAAACTGCCACGGGCATGAAAGAGGATTGCCGTCGGAGGGGGGTGGCGGCACCACCCTAGGGGTTGCAGCACCACCCCTTAAGGGGGGCGGCAATGCTTCCCCTTCAGGACTCGGATATGTTTTCTGAGTTTGCCCGTGAATGGTTCAGACTCCGATTAGCGTCGTTCGGCTTGGCACAAGTCTGAGGGGTATAAAAAACTAGTGTTCACAACTGCGCCCATCACGACTATCCATCTTGGATGATTGACGTGATGTTAATGAACTGGGTTGTTTTTGTCCATTTAAAACAAAATAAATGCTTTTTGATCACATTTTGCAGTGTTTGGAGGTATATAGGTCTGATCTACCAAGTTTCCAACAACTTTCCATTTTTCTGATATTTTTTCATTTCTATCATTTTCTGGATTACAAAAGCATCCCATGTCTGATTTGGGCAAATGATGGCTCTATGAATAGAGAAAAATCATATGGATAACACAAAACTGACGACACTTGATTCTGACTTGAACTGCTCTGAAAATGCAAGTTTCCTTATTTTTTATCAAGCTGGGGACATGATGGTCATTTTTGAGATTCTAAAATCTAAAAATAGGGGTGAAGCTCTCTCATTCCTTTCACTCTCATTTTCACTTTTCTCTCTTTCTTTGGCTTTTTTCTCTCTAGAATTCTCTCTTGATGGCTTCAACTTTTGAAAGTGCTACTAGCAACAGGGAACACCATAGCTATGAGGCCCCACGGGACAATCCTGACCCTTAGAATCTGTTGCAGGTGCTGGAATAGCATGTCTCCTAGGATGGCAGAATCAAGGTATTTTTCAACCTTTTTTTTTTTTTGCAAATCTTTGCTGAGTGAATCTCTTTTCCTTGAAAGACCACTGTGCTTAGGAATAGGGATGCTAGATCAAATTTGACTTTATCTGGCTGATGCTCTATCAGCTGAAACTCCAGTAAAACCCCTATTAGAGTCCACTAGTTTTGTATCTTTTCTAAAGGTCAAGACAAACCCTGAGAGTAATGTAGCCTTAATCAAGGCACTGGTTGAGCGGTGGTGGGATACTACCAACACTTTTCACTTTCCATGTAGGAAGTTGATAGTTACTCCTCTAGATTTGTCAATACTGATTGGCCTACGCTTTGGAACCCGTCATCTAGATCTCTGACTAGAGGATAACCTACTCTCCTGAAGATATGATCTAGCTTATAGGTAAGGACCTATCTCGGGACCGCATATCAGTGTCTTGCACTTGGCTTCAAGCTCAACTGAGAGAGATGGAGCCATTTACCAATATGATATTTGATACTATGGTTGTGGCCAGACTGATGATGTTGATTCTGGTCGGGATTCACATTCGGCCATACCTGTCGTGACACTATTAACTTGAACATTCTGCCAAGCTTGATAGACATGACTCTACTGGGTGAATATTATTGGGCTGGCACTGTCCTAAGCACCATGTATCGGGAGATATGTGACTTGTATTAGGGAGCTTTCAACTCTTATGGAGGTACTCATTTTATTTGGGAGGTATGCTCTTTGCATCCTTTGTTTAATTTGGACTGGGAAGTACTCTCTGCACCACTTATTTAATTTGAACTATGAGGTATTCTCTGCACCTTTTTTGAACTTCAGCGTAGCTTTTCTGACTTTCTATCTTTGATGCTTGAATCATGTATGGGCTTATAAGTATTTCCGACACTTGCCCCTACCCTTAGCAACCCTAGGCTAGATGTCTTTCCAGCCGGTATTAGGTGGAACAGGGAATATTGGACTAGCTCTAGTGTGCGTGAATTCGGGATAATCCGAGCAGTTTTTGGTAGTCTCAACACTTTCCAGGTATTTTCTGACTTTTTCTGTCTCATATTTCCTAGTTTTACTTACCACAATCATTTTGCAGGTTATGACGAAACCTTACATCGATAGGATGTAGCTGATGCTAGTAGAACTTGACCCAAGTGCTACACTAGCTTGTTTCCGACTATTGCTTCGCTCTTCACATTATAAGTTGTACTACTTAGGAGAGAGAGTCTGAGTCCAGACTATTAGTAGGTGGGTAGTTCCATCACATCCACCTGTTGACATGAGGTGGAATATGGACATTCGTGCTCCTGACGAGGCTTATACTGGTCTTCTCATTCATTTATATGTGACCCATCATGATGACTATGTGATATTCTGTCATACCCGTTTGATGGGACCTGTTGGTGATCCATGCCGACGATTGGAATGCTCATTTGACACTGCTGGTCCTTCTGCCATTAGCCCAAGTGAGGCTCAAAGTGTAGGTGCATCAAGAAATCCTTCTTCGGCTGATCTTAATGTTACTCCTGAGATGCAAACTGATTTTAGTCAGGTCCCCTTAGGCCCTAATTACTGGTTCTCTAATATTATTTTTTACACTAACTCACATGGTGAGATGCAGACATATTATCTTCTGGATGTGGTCCATCCTCTTACACTAGACTTTCCTGATAACCCTGAGGTATGTTCATGCCTATTCTTTTAGCTTTTGCTTTCATAAATGATCCTTAGCTAAGCCTCTGATATCTTTTTTTCTGCAGATTACCGCAGAGTGGGCCCATCACAACTACTGAGTGGGACATAGAATGGAGCTAGCTTTGTCGGGCATGCTGACCCAGCTTGAGTTCCAGACTGATCAATCTTATCCACCAGAAGACCCCCATCAGTGCTGTCAGAGATACTAGTGGCTCGTCTGGGCTTCTTATTTCTTGTCTTACCCTATTTTTGTTTATGTCTAAACTATAATGTACGGATGATATTTTGATGTATACATGATGCATGAACTTTATGATGCTTTTTTAGACTTCCCATATCATGAATGCAAACTAAAAAATGCTATATAATTTCAATTAAAATGTCTAAAAATGTCAGAATTTTGGAAATATCCTAAAATGCCCCCAAACACCAAATTTTTGAAAAAAAATTCAAATTTCCAAAAAATCCTGTTCAAAAGGGTTTGTTGTCGCCGGTCTAAAGGGGAGGTGCTTCCCTGGGCATGTTCTAGGGAATGGCGGCGCCGCCACCATGAGGTGGTGTTGTTGCCATGTGCCTATGGCAATGCCGCTAGGTCCCTATGGCGGTGTTGCACCGAGCTTGCGTGCCTCAGCCTATCTGACACATTTTTCTATAAAAAAGAGTTCCCTCTTTCTCAAAAAAGTCACTTTGACTCCTTTTGACACTTCTCAGGACTCTCTTTTTGTCTCTTTTCTCTTATTTCACTCAGGAAGGTTTTATTTAATTTTATTTTTTCATGGAACCCTACTACAACCACCATATGTTTTTATGGACCAAGAACCTAGACAAGGTCGAGAAAATCAATCTAGGCAAGTATGGGGTCAATTTTGTTCTGACTCTGAGGGGTGTGAAAGTGGACTGGGATTTTCTGAAGGCTTGTCTTAGGTTTTAGGATCCTGTGGACCACGTGTTCCGATTTGGAGTAAGCATGGAGGAAATGTGCACTACTTTTGAGGAATTCAGTGTTATCCTCAGAAGTAACCCGAATGTTGCTCTAGCTATCCCTGAATACCGGGTTGGATACTTTCATTCTTTCAGGAGGCTCTTAGGATTGAGACAAGAGCTTGCTAGCTCTATGGTCTTAGGAGACCGAGTCAACCTTGCTGTTGTTATGGCTGAGTTTCAATATCCAAAAGATTCGGGGGATAAGGTGATACAGAAACACAGAATGACAGCCTTGGTTCTGTGTTTGACTATTGGATGCCTGTTCTTCAGCTCACCTAGCTGGGGAGACAATCGAGTGATGGAGCTGATCGCTCAGATGGAGCGAGATTGCACTATTGCTGTCACGGTCCATTTCTGGATTGCGACGGTCCTAAGATGCAGGAGATGCCAATGGCGACCGGCATCCTAGAACCTAGTATCACATGCATAATCTATAATCATTAATTAATTATTCATTTTATTTAATTACCATTCATTTTGTCATTTTGTAATTCTTTTTGTAATCTAGTGTAGATGGATGTAACAATCATTATAACATATCATATTATCATCATATACCATAAAACATTATCACATACATATACATGTTCATATCTTAACTAACCCATACATACTTCATGGAGAAGCTAGAACATGAACACCAAAATACATAATATATAATATTTACATTAATCAACAGTAAGCAGAAATCATCGGATGTCTGAAGATGAGATTTTGCAATCTACTCCTCTCTTGAAATAGTTAAACAGAGAAAAGGGTGAGTATATAAGATACTCAGTGAATCTATATGCATCGCCAATAAGTATACTGGGTAATAGATGGAACAATGATATCAAAAGGTCAATATAAATAGTTTACAGAATCAATAACAGAAGGTGACAGAATAGTCAATAAACATATCATAGGTTGGGTGTAATATGAAAAGACAGATAAAGGAATGGACTATATCTAAACATACAGTCTCCAGCAGTATCAGTATGGAATATATGTGAACATATAGTCTCCAGTAATATCAATATCAATAAGCATAAGACTGATCAGGTCTTATAGCTAGGACCATAACCCTTCCTAGCTAGGGCATCAGTAATATAATATGCACATCGCCGATAATATATACCTACTACCCTGTCAGAGCGGTAGCTATGTCAAGCCATATTAGGGTCAATATAAGAATGAAACATATCGACAGACACCATTATGCAACAATGGTATCATTAATGACAATAAGCTTAATATCATTCAAATTAAATGTCAATTCAATCAATGGCATTGTAATATATGATATACATTCAATGATAATCGATTTGGTAAACAACAAAGGTATGGAACAAAGGTTGGCTAGACAAAGGAAATCGATAGGCTAATTGGCATGCTAATATCGTTGGCGACGATGGCATTCAAATGGTAGGCCTATGGAAGAAAAATGTGATAGGCCTATGGAATTACAACTAGGCAATTCATCAAACACATGGTGGACACAAAAGGGCAAGCTATTAGGTGAGGGTTTGGTGCAAAGTTGGCATGCCCAATTTATCCAACAACAAGCTCACATTATAGGCAACACAATGGGCCACAATTATACAATAACAAACACAATTAAAAGGATCAAATTGGCATGGAAATACAAAGGAAGAACAAAGCAAAAATACAAAGGTGAATAGTGGATTTAGGTTCGGTCAAAAACAATAATCTAAAATAGAATTCTAATCATCATTCCAATGGTATAGACATGTAATTTGATGCATATAGAACTCACCTAAGGCTTTCAATTGTTTTAGAAAATTAATTTCCACCCAAAGCTTCAAAGGAGGCAAATATGACAATTTGTGTAATCTTTGTTTTCTACACCAAAATAACCACAAAATCATTATCCATTAGCCTCCAATTAACATATCCTAAGCCTAATTAGCATTAATTAACACTAATTCAAATAGCTAAAGCAAACATCTTCCATTAGGGTTTGGATTTTAGGGATTTCTATCCAAATACATCAATTGATGCAATCTAACTTAAAACTTATCTAATTCAATGTCTAAATCATCTAATTAAGCAATAAAATCAAACAAACGAACTCCTTACCTTAATGTGAGATTCCCACTGAAATACCCTTTCAAGAAAACCTTGATTTCCTTTGTGATTCCAAGCAAACTAATGGTGAAGAATGAAAGAACTGAGGAAAATTTCAAGTTTTCTTAAGGAATTTTGGTTGGAAATTGAAGAAGAAATGAAGGAAGAAGAGAAGGAAATGGTTCGGCCAAGCTTTACAAAGGAAGAAGATGATAGGAAATTTTCCTAAGGCATGCTTATATATTAAGCAAAATGGTAAAATTAAGTTTTAGTCCTTATACTTTCAAGTAATTATACTTTGATCCTAACTTCTTCTGTAATTTATTCTGACAATTTTGTCGGGATTTAGATTTCAAAGTGGGGAATAAAAAGATTTATATTAATTTATACTTATTTATAAAAATAATTTCAGAGTCATTCTGAAACCCAGACGTACTAATTTTCACTATTCCCCTCGAAGTTCTATTTATTTATGGTTTTGCAATTAGTTACTTTTTTAGTATTCCTAAATGTTTTTCACTTCTTTCTTTTTACCAAAATTACACATGCATTTACGTGATCTATTACCCCCTGGTCAGTATCAGAAATTCTTCTTTTGATCGGACAATTAATTTTTCGGTAGTGTTCCCGACATCGCCAATTTTCAAAAAAGTAATTTATTCGCTTTCTAACTGTGTCTCTAAAATTATTTCCCATCATTTCAATGCCTTTAAACCATATACTGAGAATTAATTCATGCATATAAAGTTATGACTTTCTAGAATATTACATTCTACACCCCTTCAAATAAATTTATCTTCGAATTTAAATAAGATGCATACCTCATTACTGGAACAGGAATGGATATCTGTCTCTCATCTCCTGCTCGCTCTCCCAAGTGCACTCCTTCATTGACTGGTTTCTCCAAAGCACTTTTACCATGGGGATCTCTTTGTTCTGCAACTGTCTGACTTATCGATCAACTATCTCCATTGGAAGCTCCTCATACAACAAGTCCTCATTGAGTCCCACATCTTGTGCCTCTAATATGTGTGATGGATTAGACACATATTTTCGCAGCATCGAGATGTGGAAAACTGGATGAACGTGGCTTATATTAGGTGGAAGAGTTAATCTATATGCCACATTACCTATCTTCTCAAGAATCTCGAATGGGCCTATAAAACTTGGTGACAACTTTTTCTTCTTCCCAAATCTCATAATGCCCCTCATTGGTGAGATCTTAAGGAAAATATGATCACCAACTACAAAGTGTATATCTTTCCTCTTCGGATCGGCGTAACTCTTCTGCCTACTGAAAGCAGTCTTCATCCAATCTCTAATCATAGGCACTTTTTCCATGGTTTCTCTGATTAACTCTAGCCCCCTATAGCAAATTCTCTCCTGGCTCCACCCAACACACTAGAGATCTATACTTCCTATCATATAGTGCTTCAAATGGAGCCATACCAATAGAAGAGTAATAATTGTTGTTATATGAGAATTCGATCAATGACAGATATTGATCCCAGTTACCTTTGAAATCCAGAACACATAACCGAAGCATATCTTCCAAAGTTTGGATTGTTCTCTCCGACTGCCCATCATTCTGCGGATGGAAAGCAGTATTGAACCGTAACTGAGTACCCATAGCCTCCTGAAATTTCTACTAAAACTAGGAGGTGAATTGTGTACCCCTATCTGAAATAATCATTAAAGGAACTCCATGAAGTCGCACAATCTTATCCACATACAACTGTGCATACTGAACTGCTGAATAACTGATTTTATCCTCCAGAAAATGAGCAGATTTTATCAACCAATCTACAATCACCCATATGGAGTCATAACCCATGGTAGTCCTCGGTAGACCCACTACAAAATCCATAGTAATCTACTCCTATTTCCACTTTGGCAACTCAATCTCCTAAAGCAACCCTGATGGCTTCTGATGCTCAAACTTAACCTATTGACAGGCTAAGCATTTAGACACAAATTGATCTACATCTCTCTTCATACCAGGCTACCAATATACATCCTTCAGATCATGGTACATCTTGGCAATCCCTGGATGGACACTGTATGCTGAGTAATGAGCCTCTCTTATAATCCGATCCCGTAGCCCATCCATGTCAGGTACACATATACGTTTTCCACACTTTAGTATACCATCCTCTACTGTAAATTCTGTCATTTTGTTATTCTGCACATCTCCCTTAAGCTTTAGTAGATACAGATCCCTATCCTGAGCCATTTTAATATCATCAAGCAATAGTGACTTCACCCGAAATTGGGCTATCAGAGCCTGTTATGATCTTGGGATCCTAAATCCAACTCCATACCCATATCTGCTAAATCCCTCATCTTTCAGATCAAGGGTCTCCTAGCAACCATGATATGAGCTAGATTGCCCATAGACTTTTGACTTAGTGTATCCGCCACTACATTGGCTTTACCCGGGTAATAAAGGATTTCACAATCATAATCCTTAAGTAGATCCACCCATCTATGCTGCCGAAGATTCAGATCCTTCTGCTGAAATATTTACTATAAACTCTTGTGATCAGTATATATCTCACATTTTGACTCATACAGATAATGCCTCCAAATCTTCAATGCAAAAACCACAGTTGCCATCTCCAAATCATGTGTTGGATAATTTGCTTCATGCTTCTTTAACTGACGACAAGCATAAGCAATTACTCTTCGATTCTGTATCAATACACATCCCAATCCGACACATGAAGCATCACAATATACAATAAATTTCTTCCTCTCTGATGGCAATGCTAATACTGGAGCACTTGTGAGGCAAGACTTCAAAGTCTGAAAACTGCGCTCACACTTATCAATCCACAGATAACGCTCCTATTTCCGCATCAACTTAGTCAATGGAGCTGCAATTCTGGAGAAATCTTTCACAAACCTCCTGTAATACCCTGCCATACCCAGAAAACTGTGAACTTCAGAAACACTAGTAGGCTGAGCCAATTTGGAACTGCTTCAATCTTTTGAGGATCCACCGTAATACTATCCTTACAAATCATATGCCCCAGAAAACACACTTCGGTTAACCAGAACTGGCATTTAGATAACTTAGTATACAACTGATGCTCTCGAAGTGTCTGCAATACAATCCTCAAATGCTCCATATGCTCCTCCTCACTTTTGGAGTAGATAAGAATGTCATCAATAAATACAATGACAAACTTATCCAAAAAAGACCTAAATACCATGTTCATCAGATCCATAAACGCAGCCGGTGCATTGGTCAACCCGAATGGCAACACCAAGAACTCATAATGCCCATATCGGGTCTTGAAAGTAGTCTTAGGTACATCACCCTTCTTAATCTTCAACTGGTGATACCCAGACCTTAAATCAATCTTCAAAAATGGCTGGCACCCTGCAGCTGATCAAACAAATCATCTATCTGAGGCAATAAATATTTATTCTTCACTGTCACCTTGTTCAGTTGTCTATAATCTATACACATTCTCAAGGACCATCCTTCTTCTTTACAAAAAATACCGGAGCACCCCAAGGAGAACTATTCAGTCTAATGAATCCCCTTTCCAATAACTCCTGTAACTGCATCTTCAATTCCTTCAATTCAGTTGGTGCCATTCTGTAAGGAGGAATAGATATAGGATCAGTGCCTACATCCACCTTAATCTCAAACTCAATCTCCCTATCTGGGGGAAATCCTGGTAACTCCTCAGGAAACACATCTGGAAACTTCTGAACTATAGGTATTTGATCAAGCTCTACAGAAGATTTCTGAACATCTATCACATGAGCTAAATAAGCTGAACAACCTTTCCCAATCATCCTTATGGCCTGGATAGCAGTAACCAGATTAACTCTGAACTCTCGTATGTCACCCTGAAACTCAAACTCTGGTTGCCCTTCAGGCTGAAACCTGACCTACTTCTGATAACAATCAATGATTGACCGATGTCTCGTAAGCCAATCCATACCCAAAATCACATCTAACTCTAACACTGGTAGTTCAATCAAATCAGCATGCAATATATTATCATCAATTTCAATCACACAGTCAGGATATTAATAGTCCACATCAACACTCTCACCTATCTAGGTAGCAATCACTAAAGGTACATCTAACAATTTCCTTTCCTTATTCAATTTAGGTGCAAAATGAGGTGACGCAAAGGAATGAGTAGCACCAGAATCAAATAAGGCATCTGTAATCTCATTCTGAATCAGAATAGTACCTGTGACCATGTTGTTTGATCTCTGTGTCTTCTGGGTATTGACTGTAAATACTCTGCCCTGACCCTTGCCCACTGGGGCCTGACTACTACTGGGAGCCTGTCCTCCTCTGCCTCTGCCTCTACCTGAAGACTCTCTAGCCACATTCTGACTCATTTGCACCATCGGCTAAGAAATTATAGCAGATGTCTGTTATTCACCCCTCAAAGAACATCTGTTAGTATAGTGACCATGCTGTCCACATCTCAAGCAGGCACCAGATGATGCCAACACTCCCCTTTATGCTTTCGTCCATAAAAACCACAAATAGGTATACTAGGAGTCTGTGCAGCTGATCTGGAGGAACCCTGTGAATAAGCAGGTGCTGACTATACCACTGGTGGTCCCCTACTCTGAACCCTCCTCCTTTGACTACCCGATGATGATCTCTGATCAAATCGAGGCACTGGATCTACTTGTCTAGGCTGGGAGCTGCTCTCCCCCCTCCTAACTGGTGCTCCTGGTCCCCCTTTTCTCTTCTGATCCCTCTTTGCCCTCTTTGTCTTATACTTCTCTTCCATCTATATAGCCTTATCAATAACAGTCATCAGAGAAGTGAATTATGTAGCCAATAATGCATTGTAAAGTGCAGCATGTAGACCCCTCCTAAATCTGCTAATCAGATAAGCCTCAGTAGGTACAATGTGAGTAGCATACCTACCCTGCTCTAACTGAATAAAGTTACGAGTCTTCACCCTCTCAGTAATGAACTCATCTATCAGACTCTGTCGAAACTCAGCCCATGAGGGTCACCATATAGCCTGGGCTCTATCCTCCTCAAAAACCAAGTCCAAGCCTCCCCCTTTAACAACAATCCCACCAACTCTATAGCTTTAAGCTCAGAACAAGGTAGTCTCCTAACTACCTTCTCAACCTCCTCCAGAAAATCTACTAGGTCATTACCTCTGTCGCCCCTTAACTCTGGCAAGTTTAGCTTCAGAAAGCTAAACATAGATACACCACCCTCCTTAATAACTCTACGGCCTCCCTATACAGCAGGTTCCCCAGGAACCCCTATTGGATGCATAGGAACCTATGCCTATGGTACTACCTCTAGTGCCACATGTGGGGGGCGCTGCTACTGGAACTAGTGGTGGCGGTACATTCTGACGTTCCCGCCTCAAATCAGCCAATTCCCTATGCAACTCCATCATCCCCCTCATCATCTCAACTCTCCAGGGATCATCCCCCTCTATGTATCCTCTGTAGTCCATCGGGATCTGGAAGGACCCTCTAAAATTGAGAACTCTCTGACCAAAGACTCATTAGAGGCTACCTCTGCCTCTCTGGTATGTCTATTCCTATCGTCGAACATCTTTGTAATATGTCAGGAAAACAAAAAAACGTACTCAGTATATTACAAAAACGCAGAATACTAACACATAACATACAAATACAGTGAAAGACAACACATGAATTCCTATAATCCATAGTTTACTTAATTCTACCCATTCTGTACTTAATCATTATTCCTTTGTAGTTCAGATACTATTCATCTGCAACCCTAAGCTATGATGTCTATAACATATAGCATTGATACTACCTCTATCATGACCCATTTCCGGATCATGATGGTCCTAGAATGCAGGAGATGCCAATGGCGACCGGCATCCGTAGAACCCAGTATCACATGCATAATTTATAATCATCAATTAATTATTCATTTTACTTAATTACCATTCATTTTGTCATTCTATAATTCTTTCTGTAATCTAGTATAGATGGCTGTAATAATCATTATAGCATATCATATTATCATCATATACCATAAAACATCATCACATATATATATATGTTCATATCCTAACTAACCCATACATACCCCAAGAGCAGCTAGAATATGAACACCAAAATACATAATATATAATATTTAAATTAATCAACAGTAAGCATAAATCCTTGGATATATGAAGATGGGATTATGCAATTTACTCCTCTCCTGAAATGGTTAAACAGAGAAAAGGGAGAGTATATAAGATACTCAGTGAATCTATATGCATCGCCAATAAGTATGCTGGGTAACAGATGGAACAATGACATCAAAAGGTCAATATAAACAGTTTACAGAATCAATAACAGAAGGTGACATAATAGTCAATAAACATATCATAGGTTCGATATAATATGAAAAAACATATAAAGGGATGGACTATATGTAAACATATAGACTCCATTAGTATCAATATGGACTATATGTGAACATACAGTCTCTAGTAATATCAGTATTAATAAGCATAAGATTGATCAGGTCTTATGGCCAGAATCATAACCCTTCCCAGCTAGGACATCAGTAATACAATGTGCACATCGCCGATAGTATATACCCACTACCCTGTCGGAGCGGTAGCTCTGTCAAGCCATATTAGGGTCAATATAAGAATGAAACAAATCAACAGACACCATTATGCAACAATGGTATCATCAATGAAAATAAGCTCAATATCATTCAAATCAAGTGTCAATTCAATCAATGGCATTGAAATATATGATATACATTCAATGATAATCGATTTGGTAAATAACAAAGGTATGGAAAAAAGGTTGAAAAGAAAAAAGGAAATCGGTAGGCCAATTGACATGCCAATATCGTTGGTGACGATGGCCTTCAAATGGTAGCCTATGGAAGAAAAATGTGATAGGCCTATGGAATTACAACTAGGTAATTCATCAAACACATGATGGGCACAAAAGGGCAAGCCATTAGGTTAGGGTTTGGTGCAAAGTTGGCATGCCCAATTCATCCAACAACAAGCTCACATTGTAGGCAACACAATAGACCATAATTATACAATAACAAACACAACTAAAAGGATCAAATTGGCATGGAAATACAAAGGAAGAACAAAGCAAAAATACAAAGGTGAATAGTGGATTTAGGTTCGGCCAAAAACAAGAATCCAAAATAGAATTCCAATCATCATTCCAATGGTATACATGTAATTTGATGCATATAGAACTCACCTAAGGCTTCCAATTGCTTTGGAAAATTAATTTCCACCAAAAGCTTCAATGGAGGCAAATATGGCAACTTGTGTAATCTTTGTTTTCTGTACCAAAATAACCACAAAATCATTATCTATTAGCCTCCAATTAACATATTCTAAGCTTAATTAACATTAAATAACACTAATTCAAATATCTAAAGCAAACATCTTCCATTAGGGTTTGGATTTTAGGGATTTCTATCCAAATGCATCAATTGATACAATCTAACTTAAAACCCATCTAATTCAATGTCTAAATCATCTAATTAAGCAATAAAATCAAACAAACTAACTCCTTACCTTAATGTGATATTCCCACCAAAATACCCTTTCAAGAAAACCTTGATTTCCTTTGTAATTCCAAGCAAATTAATGGTGAAGAATGAAAGAACTAAGGAAAATTTCAAGTTTTCTTAAGGAATTTTGGTTGGAAATTGAAGAAATGAAGGAAGAAGAGAAGGAAATGGTTTGGCCAAGCTTGACAAAGGAAGAAGATGATAGGAAATTTTCCTAAGGCATGCTTGGTAAAATTATGTTTTAGTCCTTATACTTTCAAGTAATTATACTTTGACCCCAACTTCTTCTGTAATTTATTCTGACAATTCTGTTGGGATTTAGATTTCAAAGTGGGGAATAAAAAGACTTATATTAATTTATACTTATTTATAAAAATAGTTTTATAGTCATTCTGAAACCCAGACAGACTAATTTCCACTATTCCCCTCGAAGTTCCATTTATTTACGATTTTGCCATTAGTTACTTTTTCAGTGTTCCTAAGTGTTTTTAACTTCTTTCTTTTTTATCAAAATTACACATGCATTTATGTGATCTATTACTTTCTAGGGTATTACAATTGTCGACCTGATTTTAGCAGAGACTTTGCAGAGCTTAGATGGAAACTACAGAGTTGAGGGGCCTTGGTCTGTTAGCCCTGTCATTTTGCAGGTAAAGACATCCTTTACTTCCTTTCTTCTTTCTTTAAATTCCTTTTTCTCAACCTCTTTATTTCTTTTCAAGTTTGGCTTAAGGATCACCTATAGGTGGTGGTTCCCTCATATAGGATGCCATATTCAGCTGCACAATATCGCATGCGGAGGACTCGGATTCGTTTTGACATAGAAAAGGAGTGGATCGCCTGGATTTTAGAACTGAATTCTAAAGATCTACTTTGGCACTGCTCTTGGTACGAGATTGACTCATTCATCATAATGAGTTATGGGTACAAGATGGTTTACTTGCTGGGCATTTCCATGACCTCATTCTATCAAGACACCAGAATCTTGAGATAGATGGGTCAGCCACAGGGCAACCCACCAGATGGATCATTTTTCCCTACATCGCAAATTACAGATCCTGTTTCCTAGGCCATAATGAATGGATGGAGGTGGTTTATGCGTTTTGTACGCCTTGCTGGCTTATCAGGCAAATTGGAGGATTATGACCCTTGGTTCATCATAGAGGTTTGGCCTATTGAGAATATCAGGAGAGTAGCCTTGATTACAGAGTTGGAGGCAGACGTGGAGACTGGGATAATGAAACAGACACAACAACGGGACTAGAAGACACTGCTGCGACCAAGGATGAGCTGGAAGTAAAGGTTGAACCAGATATACTTATG
Organism: Aleurites moluccanus; assembly: GCA_948193065.1. Lineage (NCBI taxonomy): Eukaryota > Viridiplantae > Streptophyta > Magnoliopsida > Malpighiales > Euphorbiaceae > Aleurites > Aleurites moluccanus. The sequence continues at coordinate 16,756 of CANXYC010275870.1, read as the reverse complement.
ACAGAAGATGATGACTCTAATGACTCAAAGGATATTCATCCCAGGAGAAAACAGGCTTAGACTCTATATTCCATCTTTATGTTTTATTCAAAATTTTGAACTTCATTCATGTTGAGACTATGGCATTCTTTTGGAATAAGATGGAACTTTTATCATTTTGACATTGACAGACGAGACTGAACGAATTTTGACAAAACTGGATTAAAAAGACTAGACTACGACTGATGAAATTCAATATAAAACAAAGCATTTTTTATTTTTTATATTTTATTATTTTCCTCTTTTTTTATTATTTATTTTTTATTTATATACTTTTTTATCTTTTTTTTTTATTTCACTCTAATTTTTGCCTGAACTGCCCTTCCGGGTTTTCAACTCGCCGAGCTACTCTAATTTTTGCCTAAGCCGTCTTACTCATATTTTCAACTTAGTGAGCATAAGTCAATTAATCTAGGAACAAAAAATAATAATTTTATTATGCTTTGAATCGTACCTAAAGTGGGTTGCCTACGTATCTCCATTTGCATTTTTTTTACACATCAAAATTTTCTTTTGGGAGAATCAAGTCCTCGTAGTTCTGTTCATACAATGCATCATGAAATGAAAATTACACAAAATACCTTTTCAGTTGATCAAGATTATAAGGATTTGAAAATTCATTCCCATCCAAATCCGTGAGTATGACACCTTCGCCGGACAGGATCTTCTTGAGCACATATGGCCCGACCCAATTTGGTCTGAATTTCCCTCTTAGATCATGAACATGAGCTCTGATTTCTTTTAGTACCAAGTTGCCTTCTTCCAATCTTCTGTTAGTTACCCTTTGATTGAAATGTTGGGCAAGTCTTTGCTGATACCCTTGTATCCGATAGAGCGCATCCATTCTTTTTTCATTAACAACATTCAACTGGTCTTGATATCCCTTAATTCGCTCCGCTTCACTAAGCTGATTCTCCTGTATAACCTTTACCGAGCGGATTTGCACTTCAATTGGAAGAACTGCCTCCATCCCATATACCAAAGAATATGGAGTTGCCCCTGTTGGTGTGCGAATGGAGGTCTGAAACCCCCATAATGCAAATGGAAGGTGTTCATGCCAGCTTCTATGACTAGTGATCATCTTTTGCAAAATAGCCTTGATTATTTTGTTTGCCGCTTCAACTGCCTCATTAGTTTGAGGGCGATAGGGTGAAGATCGATAATGCTGAATTTTTTCCTTCTCAAGTAAACTTGTTACTTCTTTTTGAAAATGAGAGCCATTATTCGTGATGATATCAAAAGGAAATCCAAACTGACAAATCATGTTAGTTTGGATAAAGTGTGCTACATTTTTAGAATTCAGCATGTGGTAAGAGGCTGCTTCCACCCATTTAGTGAAGTAATCTATTGCCATTAGAATGTATTCATGCCCATTAGAAGATTTAGGACTTATGCGCCATATGACATCAATACCCCATATAGCGAAAGGCTAGGGAGTTGCAGTCGGGCGCAATAGGACAGGAGGTCACTTTTGGAGCTTGGCAAATATCTGACATTTGTGACACCTCTGTGCAAACTTAGCACAATCTTCTTTCATTGTGAGCCAAAAATATCCAAGATTCATGATTTTTCTAGCCAATGCGAAACCATTCATGTGCGGGCCTTCTTCGCCGCTATGTACTCATTCCATAATCTGCTGAGCTTCCTCTTTTGTCACACACCTAAGGTGGATATTATCCCATGCTCTTCTATATAACACATCACCATTTGGTATGAAATTACTAGCTAATTGCCTAAGGGTCCTCCGATCTAATTTAGATGCCCCTTCCGGATACTGGACATTTTTCAGAAAATTGAATATGTCCCAATACCATGGCTTACTATTGGCTAGTTGAATTTGCATACACGTTGTATCATAACCTGGTTGCCTTCACACTTCAATAATCATAGGACGTATAATCTCATTACCCATCATATCTATCATAGAGGCCAGGGTTGCCAATCATTCTTCAGAAAATTGAATATGTCCCAATACCATGGCTTACTATCGGCTAATTGAATTTGCATACACGTTGTATCATAACTTGGTTGCCTTCGTACTTCAATAATCACGGGACGTACAATGTCATTACCCATCATGTCTATCATAGAGGCCAGGGTTGCCAAAGCATCAATGAACTGATTCTTAGCTCAAGGTAGATAATGGAAAGATAATTCATGAAAATTTTATGCTAGATCAGTTACGCGTTGATAATAAGGAACAAAACGCTCTTCTTTTATCTTTCATTTGCCAAGAGCTTGTGAGACAATTAAATTAGAGTCCTTATAGACCTCTAGATAATTAATCCTTATATTGGCGGCAACCTTTAAACCATATATGCAAGCTTCATATTCTGCTTCATTATTCGTTACCTCAAAGGCTAACTTAATGGCCATGGGTAAATGATAACCATTTAGCATGACAAGTACTATTCCAGCACCATAATCCTTGCTGTTGGTTGCTCCATCAAAATATAACTTCCAAACTTCAATTTATAGTTCTATGATATCCTCATCCGGAAACTCGGGTTCGAATGTAGCAGCTAATTGGTCAACTATCACACTTCCTTTGATAGCTTTTCTTGGAACATATTTGAGATCGAAAGCTGCTAGACTGCCAACCATCGTGCCATTTTGCTGTCAAGAACTGGCCTCTCCATAAGGAATTTCAAAGGGCTTTTATCAGCGAGGACATACGTAGTGTATGAACCCAAATAATATTGTAGCTTATGGCATACCTAAACCAAAGCGAGACATAACTACTCAGTCTGATTGTACTTGAGTTCATGGGCAAGTATGCACTTACTCAAATAATAAATGGCATTTTCCTTACACGAATCTGCAACATTTTGAGTAAGCGTTGCCCCCATAGCTTCTTTGGTCACAGAGAGGTATAACAATAAGGGTTTACCAGGCCTTAGTGGTTGCAATACATGAGGATTTAGCAAGTATTGTTTGATCTTTTCAAAAGCTTGCTGACATTCTTCATTCCATCCCTTAGGAGATCCTTTCTTTAATAACTTAAAGATGGGCCCACAAACATCAGTAAATTGGGAAATAAATCGACTGATGTACTGCAAGCGTCTTAAGAATCCCCTAATCTCTTTCTCTATTTTTGGGGATGGCATATCTAAAATGGCCCTTGATTTAGCTGGGTTTACTTCTATCCCTTTTTTGCTCACCATATGGCCCAAGAACAAACCCGAGGATGCACCAAAAACACACTTAGAAGGATTTAACTTTAGATTGTATTGTCTCAACCTAAGGAAGAAACACCTTAATGCATTTATATGTCCCTCTGCCGTTTTGGACTTAATAATCATATCATCAACATATACTTCCACATGCTTGTGAATCATATCATGAAAGATAGTCATAGCCATTCTCTAATATGTTGCCCCAACATTTTTTAAACCAAAAGGCATGACCTTGTAGAATTAGGTGCCTCATTTTATCACAAAAGCTGTTGTTTCCTTATCAAGTGGATAGACTTATATTTGATTATACCCCACATATAAATCAGTCAAGGAGACTACCTCAGATCCAACCATGTGGTTAACCAATAAGTCTATGTGAGGTAAAGGAAAATTATTTTTTGGACAAGCTTTGTTCAGATCCCTGTAATCCACACACATTCTTACCCTCCCATCCTTTTTGGGCACAAGCACTATATTAGCTAGCCATGAAGGGTATGTGACAGGTTCAATGAAACCTTTCTTTAATAACTTAGCAACTTCCTCTTTGATCTTGAGAGACCACTCCGCCTTCATTCTCCGTAACTTCAGTTTTACAGGCTTCACATCCTCATATGTTAGAATCTTATGAATTGCTATGCTTGGATCAATACCTATCATGTCTTCAGGTTCCCAAGCAAAACAATCCAAAATTTTTTTAACTATCTTGAATAAAAAGGTTTTATCATAATGATGATGTAATGAATGTGATTTTCAGTTTATCATCTGTGCCTAGATTTATTGACTCTTTATTTTGGTCTTTTATTTCATTTATTTCTTTTTCTTTTGATGCCTCATTTAAATTGAATTCATGAAGAAGTAAAGAAGACTCAGGGATATAAGAGGAAAATTGAAAACTTTTATTGCTAACAAACGTTTTGTCATTGCAAACTATACCAAAATTGAAAGAAGGACCAAGGAGATCCTTTACAGACTCTACAGAGGAAAAGAAGAAACAAACTCAACAAACCCTAACTCTGACTCTAACTAGGACTCAGATTCTGACTCGAGCAGGAAAGAAAACATCTCGTCAAGGCTGAGAAGCTTCTCAATGAGCCAATTATCAGGTGTAACCAAGGTTGGATGGATGAGTTTGGTGGGGTCTAATTCCACTTCATTTCCAATCATAAGGACTTGCTCAAAGAGAGTAGCCTCTATGTTTGCTTCCCAATCTTGCTCTAGTAGGTAGATGGGCTCGCAATCCTCCAAATTGAGCCTTTCCTCTTAGCCTCGGTTCTCCTTTTAGCTTTCATTTCAACCTTCTCCAAGTCCTCTTTGGTAGGTTTATAACTAAGACCAAAAGGTGGGTTGACTACTGGTTACTCCTTGAAAGAGGTTATCTCCTGTTGGTTCCTCCCAAGACCTTTTACTTGTTCAATAAATTAGATGGTGTCAAAAGAAAAACTAGACAAAGGGACAATGTTCGATTCAGGCTGAATTCCTAAAACGGGTGCAGAGCTGGGAACTCGCTCTTATTATGTATATCATCCTTGATAGTGACCACAACAGTTTCATTAGGCATTTTAAGCTTTTGGTGTAAGGAAGATGGGACTACTCTCGCCAAATGGATCCAAGGTCTTCTAATGAGGAGAATAAAACAAGCAGGCACGTCAATCACTTAGAAAGAGACCGAAGTGGTAATTGGCCCAATTGTCACATCAAGAGTTGCTACACCCAAGACTTCCCTCTTGGTATTATCATATGCCCTCACAATCTGATTGGAGAGGGTAAAATCTTTAGCTTCAAGTCGCAAGAAACTTACAACTTTCAATGGGCACACATTCAGGGCCGACCCATTATTAATCAAAACCATTGGAACTGTCTTTCCTTGGGTCATCACAGTTATATATAGTGTATGGTTATGATTTTCTCCTTCCTTTGGTAAATCGTGATCAGTGAAGAAGATGGAAGCCACCTTGGTTGAGTTAGTGAGTGAGGCAACCAAAGTTTCAGGAGAAATGTTGATTGGAGCTTGCCACTGATTCAATGCCTTGCGAAGAGCTTAGCAATGTGGGAATGATGACTGGATGAGACTCCAAATAGAGATGTTGGCTTGGGTTTTCTTTAATTGTTTGAGGATAGCATCCTCTTTAAGTTCATTACTCATTTTCTCCATAAGAGGGGGAACATACTGGATCGACTGTTGGATTGATGAACTCGGCTGATAGAGCCTCCGACTCCGAGTTATTGCATCTATCTCCTCCATAAAGTCATTGAGGTCCAAGACACAACAAAAATGGTCATTTGATCGAATCAATGAGATTAGATCAGTTTCTTTAACGGAGGAGTGAAGGAGATTGACATTAGTTTAATGGCTTAGGAGAGGGTTGGTGGTGATATTAGGTCTTGCCTTTGGTGGAATGATATCACCACTATCCACTAGGTCTTGAATTTTATGTCTCAAGGTCTTGCATATGTCTGTTTTGTGCCCTATACCTTGATGATATTCACAATATTCATTTACGTTCCAACTTTTGGGCAAGGGGTTTGGGGGCGCCCTAGGTTCTAGAGGCTTGAGCAGATTTGATTCCAAAGCCTTCTTGTACACCATGACCAAAGGCATACCCAACTCAGTGAAGGATCTCCTCTCAAGTCTCATTGGAGGGTGATTGGAGATGGTAGCAACCTCTCCGCCTTTCTAATTGGAGGGAGTATTGTGGGTATAGTGGGTATTCTCTCTATACCTTGAACTAGAGGATTCTTCTTTGATTTGCCTACTTTGGATCAAATCCTCTATTTTTGAAGTAGTGGAGATGAAGGCTTTGAAATCTAGCAAATATTAGGTTTAGAGATAAGTCTGATAGCTTAGAAGAAGGTTCTTGATGATAATGTCAATATGCTCCTGCTCAGTGGGCCTGTTCATCATTTAGGCCGCCTTTACCCTCCATCTTGTGAGGAAAGTGAAGAAAGACTCCTTTTGTTGTTGTTTGGTGGTCTCTAAATCCCTTCTAGTGATGTCCACCTCAATATTGTAATGATATTGCTTGACAAAAGCATTGCAAACATCATCCCAAGTTTTTTTAAAGTTGGTGTCCAAGTCAACTAACCATCTCATTACAGCACCTGTGAGCAACTACTGGAACAATTGAGCAAGGAGCTCATTGTCCACCCTTAATGGGTTCATAGCTCCCACATACATTTTCAAATGAGTCTTTAGGCAAGTGGTGCTATTGAATTTATCCATGCTAGGCATCTTAAATTTTAGAGGAACCCTAGCATTTGGGAAAAGAGTAAGAGCATCAACATCAATGAGATCCTTATGCTTCTTAATGTTCTTGAGAAGCCTTTCTATAGCTTCAAATTTTCCATCAACTTCTTAGTTTCGGTCGAGTTGGAGCCTTCTCCTTCATGAAAAAGATTCGGGGAGGAGGATGGTGTAATGCGACCATTCAAATTGATAGCTTGTGCAGGAAGGACAACTTCATGAGCTTTCCTATTATTTGTCAGATCAATAACGAGACTTGGTGGAAGGGATGAAAATGCATTAAGAGCATCGATTTGGTGGACACTTGTTCCTTGACCCATCATTGTTTTTACCTCATTAAGGATGGATTGGCGCTGTGTATCAAAGGCATGGTCTAAGGAAATATAGAAATTATCCTCTTGCTTCTTAAGTAAGGTGGCTAAAAGTTTCTCTATGGCATCCATATCGGGTGCTATACTTTTCATTTGTACCTTTCAGAAGAAACGTTCGGATCAGGTCATGATGGTCCAAACAAAACCTAAACAAAGGTGGAAAAGAAGGATATAGTCTAAGTAAGGCTTGAAAGTGGAAGGTTTAATAGGCTAGGTTGACCATTGACTCATTGGTTCTTAGTCCACAAATGTATGAATGCATGGTTATGCATGTATGCATGTGTATAAGGAAAATTTGTTCATGATGATAGCTTAACATTATTATGGTTCATGGGCCCTAAAGTCCAAGGTCTAATATTCATTATATGAAGGCTAGGTGGTTTGGTTTAAGGGTATCTATCACACTAGAGTAGTGATATACCTAACCACATATGAAACAATGAGTTTTGCGTGGGTCCAACAGTACGATTGCTCGTTACACTTCAAAAAAGAATGAAGATTCATTGTGGGGTGGATACTTTCGCTATCTCTTAACATACTCAAAGAGAGTTATCAGATCAATGCTACTTCCTATCCAAAGGTTGAATTTCGTAACTGGTTATGTAGTGATGCATGAAAATCAAAGGTAAACTAAAAGCCAAGTAAAAAGTGAGTTTTGAAAAAAAAAAAAGATTTTCAACCAATTGGTAGTCCTTTTTAACTTTTGAAAAAAGTTTATCTCCAGTGGAGTTGCCAACTGTGAGGCCTCGCCAGAGCACCGTGTCTGGTCCACTAAAATAGAATCGGGAATGCTCATTGGAATGATTTCTCACTTATTGAGATGACCCTAGCGCTCTTTATTTGAAAATAATTTTTTGAATTTTGAAGTCGCCACCTTAAGTTATTTTTATTGGAAAAATTTAAGGTAAAAACCCATTTTGACTCTAATTTTATCCCAAAGAAAAAAAAATGCATTAGTCTTTAAAATCAAAGAGGATTCGGGGACTAGGTTTTTAGTTGAACTTGGCTTCTAATTTGAACCTTGAATGGTTCAGGCTCTGGTTAGCGCCCGTGAATGGTTCAAGCTCCGGTTACTGCCATTCGGCTTGACATAAGTCCGAGGGGTGTAAAAAACTAGTGTTCACACTAACCCAAGCTTCCCAAGAGTGCTCCAAGCCACATATCGAGATGGGATAATTTTGCGAGTAGTGGTTAGAACCACAAACCTTTGTTTTTCTTTAGGAGTTAGTGATTTCAAAACTTGGTCATGGTCGGAGGATTGAAATTGAGATTATTGTGAAGGTGCCAGAGGTTGTTAAGAGGATTCAACCACATTTTCTTTACCTCTGATAGTACGAGCAGTCCTGGTAATGGGAAGAGGAGGTGGAAAAGAATCTGACAGAGAAAGGGAACTAGAGATAGAATCATGATTGCCTTTTATGTCCTAGCAGCAGTAATATTGATGCATTTTGGAGCCATGGAGATGAGAAAAAGGATGGATTTTGAATGGGAAACGGTTTTGCAGAAAGGGAGTTGAGAGAATATGAGAAAAATAACCATTAAGTTAAAGAGCGGATGGTTGGAATGCAAAAGGTTTTATATATAAACTATATGAGTAGCGGCCGCGAATAACAAGTAGCGGTCGCTACACACTAAGTAGTGGTTGCTACACACTAAGTAGAGATTGCTACTAATTAGTAGCGGGCGCTACTAATTAAGTAATGGCTGTTACTTAAAAATAACGGGCGCTAATCTGGACGAAAACATAATAAAGAATAAAAACCCAGTTTCACAGGCACTATAATATTTATAGTGACCGTTACTAAAGTTGGGGGCACGACAAATGGTTGTAACGAGCACTATAAGTTAAAAAATAACATAAAAGGAATAAAACAAACATCATTCAACTAAGATCCTTAATCTCACTACCATCCAACATCTTTAATTCACATTTAATAAAATTTAAATGTTCTTCATTTAAGGGTTTAGTAAAGATGTCCGTAAGTTGATCATTCGATGCAATAAATTCAAGAGCAACATTATTGCACAACACAGTATCTCTAGAAAAATGATGTCTAATATTAATATACTTGCCTCTAGAATATTAAACAAGATTCTTTGATAAATTGATAGTACTAGTGTTATCACACTTAATAGGAATCTTGTCTAAATGCATACCTAAGTCATAAAATTATCGTTTCATCCACAACACTTATGCACAACAACAAGCGGCTACCACATATTCGACTTCTGCGGTGGAAAAATTCACTGAATTTTGATTTTTTCTAAACTAATAAACAAGATAATTTCATAGGAATTGACAAGTACCGGAGGTTCTTTTCCTATCCATGCAACAACCAGCAAAATCCGTATCGGAATAGCCAATTAAACTAAAATGCATGTTCTTTGGATACTAAAATCCTAGATGTTGTGTGTCAATCAAGTATTTCAAAATTCTTTTGACCGCTCGTAAATGATACTATTTAGGACATGATTGAAAACGAGCACATAAATACATGACAAACATAATATTTAGCATATTAGTGGTTAAATAAAGCAAGCTACCAATCATACCTTTATATTTCTTCTCCTCAATAAGCTTACCAAGTTTATCTTTGTCAAGCTTGATGATGGAGTTAATTGGAGTTCTACTTACCTTCGCTCCATCCATTCCAAACCTCTTGAGTAATTCCTTGATACAACTTGAAGTTCATGTGACATGCAAATGCAAGTAGCATCTTAATTGCCCCAAGTCTAGCCACCGGTATAAAGGTCTCATCATAATCTATTCCTTCCTCTTGATTATATCCCTTTGCCACCAATCTAGTCTTATTCCTAGTGATCATACCAATCTCATCTAGTTTATTTCTATACACTCATTTGGTACCTATGATGGGATGGTTTTGTGGTCTAGGAACCAAGGTCCAAACCTTGTTTCTCTCAAATTGGTTCAATTCCTCTTGTATGGTCTAAACCCAACTTTCATCTTCTAGAGCCTCATTGATATTCCTAGACTCGATCTTAATGGGTAAGAGGCAAAGGTAAATAAGTAAATTAAAAGGAGTCGACTTTTTTTAGATAAGAGATTTTTCAAAGACCACTATACCCTTTCATACATACAGTGTCGTTTTATATATAGATCAACAATTAACATCACTAAATCAATAATTTATTTTTACCAAATAAATTGAAATTATTACTATTTATTCAACACCACTATTTTTATATCTTATAGTAGATTGATTATGATGATATAATTATATATATTTCACTATACGCAATAAGTAATTATTGCTCTTCTTTATTTATTATTTTTAACGTAATAATGTGAATTTTTCTTTCGTCAATGCCCAAAAATAATATTTAAAAATATTTTTTAATTAGTAGTAAGTATTTTTATAATTATTTTAAAATTTGATAGTATTTCTTCTAAAAAAAGTTATTTTTTGAGTTAAAAAAAATAAATTATAGCTTTTTTTAAACAATAAATTATAGCTTTTAATTCAAAAGTTAGTTGTTTAAAAGAAAATTAATTTCTCATTTTATTTTAGCAATCGCCTAATGTTAGCTATTGATACTCAGACACTAATTATTGATTTCTAAACATTATATCAGATGTACTATGATCTCAATATGACAATACTTCTAGAGATGGGTGAATAGGAGTTTAAAAAAAAAAATTAATGCAATATACAATTTATATACAATATTAATACTGAAACAAATATTTAAAACAATAAAGCAGGAAGAGCTTAGAAATTATTTAGTCAAGTTATAGTAATTAGGAGAACAATCGCCTTTTTTACATCCACTTCTCTCAATATCTAACTAATTTTAAGGTTTCACTAATTAACGAGTTTGCAACCCAAACCTCTTTAAAACTAGTTTGTTCGTGATTTTGCCTTTTAATAATGAGATACTGCCCACAATATCAAATAAATATTGATATTTAGAGAATTACAAGTTTATCTAGCACTTAAACTAAGCTATTTGAAAGATATTGATGAAGTACAAATAACTTTACAAATTTTAAACACAAATAAGATGAGTTTAATGAGAAAGTGTTCAAAGATAATAGAAAAAAATAATAATATAGTTTAAATCAAAGAAATAGTCTTTGGAGGGCTTTTCAAAAGTTTTTCCAACTTTAAATAATCATGTATTTATAGTTTTTAAGCCTTGAGAAATAAATGTGACCGTTCTGGCTGCATTTAATACAAGATATGTCTCAAAAATTGATTCCAATGGCTATAATTTTTTAAACAGATTTGTTGATAGGTCAACTTTTTATAACCGGCGTTATGCACACGTAACGATCATTATTTTTTATTTTATAACGGGCTTGAATACTTGTAACTACCTTGCAATTTTTCTTTATATCTTTGACCATTTTTGCACTTCAAGGCATAAAGGTCAATCCAAAAATATCAGGGTCGTTACAATATATTACATATCGAGCTTGATCATTTGTAATGGGCTTGAAAATATTCTGTGTCTCTGTCCATTTTTTGTATTTCAGAGCATAACAGTCGTTCCATTACTGTTAGGGGTGTTATGTCTTCTAGATATGCTTGATCATGCTTTTGGTTTTACTTTCTCGATTTCCTAATATAGGCACTTAAAAAGAACACAAAAAATATTATAGAACAAAAATTTAATCAAGAAAATTTTATAAATATCATCAGAATCATCAAGGGTTCAATAATCTCTCCCTTTTTATGATAAGAAAACCTACTTAGATTAAGATAAAAATATTTTCAATAGCTCAATAGCTCCTCCTTAACCAATTCTATTTCTCGTTAAATGATTAAGCTCACATACTGTAATACCTTCTATCTGTATTGTTTGTGTTTTGTACTTTGATTGATTTTCTTTGAATGAATTTGTTTGAGTTATGATAAATTTTGATTTTCTGTTCTGTTTTGTTTTATGATAATTCAATCTATTAAAATGTGATATGTTGAGTATAGATAGTTCTTAGAGAGAGTTTCATATGTTAAGTTATGTTCGGTTGAGTTTTGATTAAGTTAGGTTGGAAAGATGTTGAGATATACCTCATAACCTTCCTTCATAGGCGTGAAGTACACCTTCATGGACGTGAGTCAGCCTTTACGGGCGTAAACCATATGTTCACGAGCATGCAAAAAGTTCATGTATGAATTTTAGAATTTCATCAAATTGCTTTCACGGGCATGAAAAGTCAACCTTCACGGGCATGAAAGGTCGATTTTCACAGGCGTGAAGTGTCGGGTTCTATATATATATTTGTTCATTTGTTACTTGTCCGAAAATTAAACCATTTTGTCACACCCCAACTCCAGTGGTGCGACGATCCTAAGGCAAGGGTATGCTTAAGGCCACCATAAACCCGTAGAACTCACAAATCATGAATTTCATTATCATCCAATAAATTGCAATATTATATATATATATCCATACATACATCATATTCATACATATAATTAAAATCAATCATATCTTTCTATTGTCCTTTTCATATTTTTCTCTTATTCCTTAATGATTAAAAGAGACATCTCACATCACTGAGGAACAAGAGTACCCAAAAAGGTAGCAATAATACATCAAAATATTCTAGTATCCTCGAAAGACTAACTACGGAGCTCTAGAGTTCACTACAATACATATTGCATCATAATACCATTAATAAATATACAAAATATCTCAAAAGAATTATTACAATGGAGCTTCTCGGAATGAACAAATCAAGAAGCTCGATCCTCTCTATTAGCTCCTTCACGAGCTAAGCTATCACTTGAAATCCACAGAAGATGAGTGAGCCTTCAACTCAGTAAGATATGAACATTATACAATAAGAATTGAATATCAAATCATGATCATGAACATATACTTATATATATAAGCATGAAAGAAGTCATAAGCTTTTACTTGAAAGAAATGCGGTTCTCATAATAAATTGGCTATATCAAATCATGTCGAATTCAAATCATGGTTCATATTTAGAACAAAGAATGCCCACAAAGAATGACACTATCAAATATCATCTGGTAGAACTGATCACATATCATAACATACGCATCGGTAGCCTTGCTACCTCAATGTGCACACATGCTTGGCCAGGCATGCGCCTAGAGCTCCTGGCCCCCTATAGGTGGAACACAGATAAAAACCTTATCGGCTGGGCTCCCAAAGTACACAATGGACCAATGAATTTACTCTCATTGGAAAGAGCGTTCTATCCATGGGTCATGAGTTTCAATCACACAAGAAGCATATTGGTCGCAAGACCATCATCATATAGCAATAATCAAATCGGGTTAACAACCAAGAGGTATATGATCTTGATCCAACAAAGTTTATCAAGTCATTCACATTATACAAATATACATATATGAACAAATGGGAAACAAATATGAGAATACTTGTCATATTAAGTTTTAAAGAATGATAATCAAATAAGATGTTCATACTTACCTCTTGCATAAATTTCTCTTAAATTCTTCCTAGCAAACTGCTCACTTAAAATCCCTCAATCAAATTTGAATTTCTCCTCCTAAGAAATTTCCCAAATATACAAAATTAGGGTTTCTCCAAAATAATAATATTCAACATGATTTCCTATTAATTAATTATCTTAGAGTCTCTATTTCTAATTCCCAACAACAATTTCATTTATTTGTTAAAGAAAAACTGCATTTATCTTGCATTGAATTTTTGGAGTTACTGTTCATGATAGTCTTAACCTCCAAATTCTCCCTCATTAATTACCATTAATAGTTTTAGATCACTAGTAATAAATTCTATATACCTAGAATTAACTATCCTAACCCATAGACTTAAATAAATCTAAAGAAAATAGCTTAGGAAGAAAATTTACCTTATTTCCTTCAAACTGAAATTTCTGCAAATATTACTCAAATCTGATGATTCTGCCTTAATATAGACTAATCTAGAAGTCTATTGTATTAATTTGAGTATTGCCTTAGACAAGAAATGAAAATATTCTGAGAAAAGACTGAAATTAAATGAAGGAAGAAAGAAAGAAAATCGTGGAATGCTACTGGGATTCACTGGGTTTAAATAGACACTGCCCCAAAAATACGCTAGCCAGCTCGCTTCGCCAGACCTGCCTCGGCAAAGATACCTTGCCTAACCAGCTCGCCAATCCCACTTCGCATTCCCAGCTCGTACTTGCCATCCAGCCAATCTTGATCCGGCAATGCTACCTCGCACATTCCAGTTTGCATATGCTACCTCGCATATGCTGGCTCATCATACTCTCCTCGCAACTTTTCCTCTCATATGCCACCTCGGTAATGCTTCTTCGCCTCTTCGCCTCTTCGCTTCTTCTCGAACTACCACTTCGCACTTTCCCTCTTAGCATAATGCCTCTTCGCATAATGCCTCTTCGCCAAATCCTCTTCGCCAAAGCTCTTCGCCTTTCCTCTCCGCCAAAGCTCTTCACTTTAGCTCTTCGCCTCTTCGCTTCTTCGCGAACTGCCATTTCGCACTTTCCCTCTTCGCACAATGCCTCTTCGCATAATGCCTCTTCGCCAAATTCTCTTCACTAAAGCTCTTCGCCTTTCCTCTCTGCCAAAGCTCTTCGCCTTTCCTCTCCGCCAAAGCTCTTCGCCTTTCCTCTCCGCCAAAGCTCTTTGCCTTTCCTCTACGCCAAAGCACTTCGCCTTAACTCTTCGCCTTTCCTCTTCGCCAAAGCTCTTCACCTATTACCACTTCGGCAACCTCACTTCGCTACTTCGTCATCACGCCACTTTGCATTTCCAATTCGCAACTCGCCATAACAAATTCTTCTAAGTTAAACTCCTGCTTGAACATCCCACACTTAGCCAGCTCGCAAATGAGTTATAAATATCCAAACTTACTAATTATTTTTATCACCTACAATCAACATGTAGGAGCACAACCTATCAAAAATTCAAATCAAAATAATCAACACACAGACTGTAGTGACCCTCCAAAAAGTCACCCAGACTCCTGCCCCAAAATCTAACCGAATAACCCTGATACAAATTACTCTCCACTGAGATATACTTATCCAAAAACTCTGAAATTCTACAGTCATCTTCACAACATACAAATGAACATTTTTTATGTTCACAACTTCAGCTAATTCTGCCTCAATCATTCCCAGTAATTCCAAACAGACACTGTATCCCTACAGAAACTCTCAACCAGACCAGCCTTGCTCAAACAAATAGAACTCATCACATATACAGAATTTAGACAAACTATTTCATAGAATTATAATTAAGACATAAATTAACAATTTTTATGTTTTACACTTTATCAAATTATGTCCTTAAGAATATGAAATGATTATCACAAAATCCTGCAGCATCAATAATCAAAAATTTCTGAAATTCTCAACATTCTCATTTAAATTTAATAAATTCTCTAAACATACAAAATCAATAAAAACACTACAAAAATGGCAGATATTACACATTTTCTCTCTCTTCTTTATTTTTCAACCACCAAACCCTAAATCCATCTCATATATGATTCTAGAACATTAACACCTATATTAATGCTCCATTTTAAAAGGAAAATACTTTAATAAAGCTATTGAATCATTTCAAGTAAAGATTTTTTCAAAATCTTCATTTGAGTAGAAAGATATATTTTCTTCATATTTCAATTTTTACTATGATTTGAGGTTATAAGTTGTTAGAATAGTTATATATGAGTTATGAGGAGTATATTTAATTCATTAATGGCTATAAATTTTGGTTGTTGGAAGAATTATGGTAAATGGTGAATAGTAATGTGAATAGTGCCAATTCTTTTATTCTTTCATAAATTTCTTAAGGAATGGTTAAATTAAGTTGGGTTAATTACTATTTTCCTTCTGTAAAATGACTCAATACACTAAGTCCCCCTGACCTTTCAAAAATATACTAACTCCCCCTTGACGAATGTCACAATATACTACCAAACCATTCCGTCCAATTTTGCCATTAGTCAATCGTCCAGGAGTAGTAAAAAGACATAAATGCCCTTACTCTTTAATTTTAATTAATTACATTCTATTTTTACTTTAAAAAAAAATTTAGTGTTAAAAAATATATTTTCATACTTTTTACAAATTTGAAAATAAAAATATTTTTTAAAAATATTTTTATTTTTTTTAAAAAATAAAAATTTGAAAATAAAAAATAATGAATAAAAAATAAAAAAAAATTTAATTTTTTTTTACTTTATATTTTTAAATTTATCAAAAATATGAAAATGAATTTTTATTTGTATTAAAAAATTTAAGAAGAAATAATTTAATTTTTTCTTAAATTAGTTTTTAAAATAAAAAATAAAAATTATTTTTCAAAAATTATTTTTGTTTATTTTTTATTTTAAAATTTGTCAAAAATATGAAAATAAATTTTTTAACTTAAAAAAAATGTTTTAAAGCAAAAATAAAATGTAATTAATTAAAAATAAAGGGTAAGGACATTTTTATCTTTTTATTACCCCTATATGGTTGACTAAGGGTTGAATAATGACAAAATTGGACGGAAGCGTCTAATAGTATATTATGACATTTATTAGGAGGGAGTTAGTGTATTTTTGAAAAGTCAGGGGGGACTTAGTGTATTGGGTCATTCTACAGGAGAGAAATAATAATTAACCCAATTAAGTTTAAGAACAATCTAAATAAGTTTTTGAGAGTCTTTAATTGCAATAATTTATTATAAATAATTTTGGATAAAGAAAACCCTAAATTTATGAATTTGTTGAAATGTGTTAGGCTTGAAGCTTTAAGAGCAATCAAGTTGATTTGGAGCTTGATAGAAGGGTTTGAGCCTTGGTTTGTTTGTTGTGTTGTGGAGGTAAGTTATACATATGTGTTTTGTATGTAATTGCATATACATATATATATGATTCTTTTGTTAATACTCACTTTGAGTATATCTATGCAATTGTTGAGTTGGTATTTCTTTGAACCAATGATATTC
>CANXYC010275796.1:0-43791 GCA_948193065.1 Aleurites moluccanus | reverse complement strand
GGTGCTGCAAAGAAAATTCTTGGCATGGAAATTCACAGAGATAGAGGCTCAAGGAAACTGTGGTTATCTCAACAAAATTATGTTGAGAAAGTGTTAGACAGGTTTGGGATGAGCAATGCAAAGCCAATGAGCATTCCATTGGCAAATCATTTTAAGCTTTCTTCAGAACAGTGCCCAAAGACTGACAAGGAAATTGAAGACATGGCAAATGTTTCGTATGCCAGTGCAGTTGGCTGCTTGATGTATGCAATGGTTTGTACTCGACCTAATTTGGCTCATGCTGTTAGTAAAGTCTGTAAGTTTATGTCTAAACCAGGTAGGCGACATTAGGAAGCAGTCAAGTGGATTTTCAAGTATCTGAAGGGTACTACAGGTCGTGGTATTATCTTTGGCAGTCAACAGGATTCTCCTTTGTTGGTAGGGTATGTGGATTCAGACTATGCTGGTGATTTGGATGATAGAAGATCTACAACTGATTATGTTTTTACTCTTAGTGGAGGGCCTATATGTTGGAAATCAACTGTTCAGTCTATTGTGGCATTATCTACAACTGAGGTAGAGTACATGGCTGTAGCTGAAGCAGCTAAAGAAACTTTATGGCTTACAGGGCTAGTAAAGGAACTGGGCATTAAGCAAGGTGGAGTTCAGTTGCTTTGTGATAGTCAAAGTGCCATTTATTTGGCCAAGAACCAGGTATACCATGCTAGAACTAAGCATATTGATGTGAGGTATCACAAGATTAGAAAGTTGATTGCATCTGGTGAGATCCTATTGCAGAAGGTTCATACTAGTGAGAATGCAGCTGATATGTTTACCAAGCCAGTTACTGTTGACAAGTTCATGCATTGCTTGGACTTGTTGAATGTTTCTAGCTGCTAGACAAGCATGGTAACCCAATTCACTTTGATGTGTGAGCATGGTTTTATCTCCTAAGGGGTTTGATATTCGCCAAGGTGGAGATTGTTGTATATGCCTCATACCGAAACAAAGGGACAGATGCTGTCGCTCGACAGCATCTGTCCAATAGGAGAATATCCTAGTTGTGTGCGGGTTCGATTAGTGCACCCGCAGTATGGTACATGGTAATTATGTGATTGTACTATGGGTTATATATATATATATATATATATATATATATATATATATATATGTATATATATATATATATATATATATATATATATATGTATTTGTAACCCTAGAGGACTTATCTCTCTGAATAATAATAATTCAGCCGATCTGCTCCCGAGAACGTAAGCACATTGCCGAATCTCGTTATTTTTGTGTTCTTTATCTTACTGCTCTGCTTGATCGTTTTTATTCTTGTGTTTCTATAGCCTATTACTCAACAGTAGTAGATCTTGAAAAATCATTATCTTGAATCCATAATGTAATAGGGCCTTTGAAATTTGTGATGTAACAATGATTTTGTATGGAAATGACTTGTTATAAAATTTTTATGGTCATTAATATTAAATTTCTTCTTTTAAATATTCAAAGGGAAAAAGGGGAGGAAACAAAATACTCAAACCCTTAATATATGTTTGACTGGATTTGTTTGGTTCATAATCAACAACAAAATCTAATCTCCAATTCAAAGTTTAGACACCTCTGTGAAAACCATTGGATTAAGGCTAAAACATGATACTCCTAGTGTTAAAAATGTTTGTTCCAATTTGTTCTCAATCATGTAACTATTCATTTGCTGTTGGTGGTTGTTATCTTGTGTTAGTATTCTTGACTTTTTCTTAATATGCATTGCTAACCTATGGTTTTTCGTTTTTGTCCTCGTGACAAATTTTCTTTTCCTAATCCTTGTATTCAAAAATGCATATGGAGGAATATACTATATGTTATATGCATGAGTTTACATTTGCCTTACCCGTGCCTCACGTCCATCACTCCATCCTTCTTGTGGTAAGAAACTAGAAAGTCTCTTTTTTTATTCATTTCAATTCTTCTTGGCTCATGTATATTTTGTGACATCCAGGTTCTCTCTCTGTCTTGTTAGTATTTAGTACTCTTGCAATTAACCATTATGTTGCTTGTTCTATTTTTTTTCATTTCTCATGAGGCATTATGAAAATGATTAAGTGCCCGTTTGGCACAGCTTATAGAGAGGAAAAAACAGTTTTTTTAGGTGAGAAACTGATTTTAGCTCAGTTATTAGTGTTTGGTAAATATCAAAATTAATAAAAGTAATTATCTAGATAGCTAAAATTCAGCTTTTTGGATAAGTTGGAAATTGGAGCTTTTCAGGAAAGCTGAATTTTATATTAAATGCGTAACTAATTTTAAAAAATTAATAGACAAAAATATCCTTATGAGTTTATAAGTAGTTTTTAAATTATATTTTACCAAACACAAACATATAGCTAATTATTTTTAGAAATATCACTTTTAGAAAAATAACTTTTCTCCATAAGAAAAGCTATTTTCATAAGCTGTGCCAAACTGGACGTAAGACTTGCAGCTCAAGTGAACATTGAACTTTTAAATTTTGAATCCTAGTCTCGGGAAAATTTTAAAATTTCTGGCTGCTTTCTCAGAAGAAACAGACTAACAATTTTAGATACTGTTTGTCTAAATCCATGATCCATTTTTTTTTTTTTTATTTTCTGCATAATTGTTGGCTATTGAGGCCTTCCTCTCAGTTGGCAATGCCAAATAGTTCCGGTTTTCTGTATTCCATCTACTGCAACTTAGACTGCTAGATACATTGTCATGAAATTTGTTTGGGTTTTCTGATCTTTTTTTTTTTATATTACTTGGCACTTCTTAATTATGAAATCACTTCATCTACTTTCAGGTTTATTTGCTTGGTGGGTTTATCATATTGAAGTGGGTATGGGCGAGATGGAAGGAAAGGACAGAGAGAGCCAAGAAAGCATCATCTGATGATGACCAATCTTCCGATGAGTATCAATCACCAGCTGATGATAATGAATGATTCTGAATTTCTGATGTTTTATTACACTAAAAATGCAATTTTAGTGAGTGAATGTGAAGCTGGTTAGGTTAGCCAACAATGATTTTTGTAATTGCACTTTTTTCCTTCTTGTCTTCGTGAAGTAACATGCTCTGCTTTTATCATTCTCCAATTGCACGGTTGAGAAATGCAATTGCAATATTGATCATATGTTACATAATGTGCAATATTCATTTTCCATTAATATGTCATCGGTCTATCTCATGTTCAGATAAAAGCCAACAATACGCAATCTTGAGTGAGTTAGCCCTCATTGGTTTACCAATTGCTCTTACTACAGGTGGCATGCGGGACGGATGGAATGGGTTTAAATTGGATGACTTTGGATTCGGATGATTTTGGATTTTTTTTATTTATTTTTTTTAACAAGTTATGGATGGGTCAGGTCATGTTATGGATGGATAGAAATATATATCGATTTGATTTAAAAGGAAGATCTCGATTAAATTCGGGTTTATTTATGGGGGTTTGATAGAGTTGAATAGGTCAAATGATTTTTTTTTTTTAAAATTAATAAAATTGTTAAGAATAATCATTGATATATAATTATAAATATGTAATTTTTCTAATATATACATATTAATTTATAGGTATAAGTAAAATTATTAGATAATAAATTTTAAATTATTATATCAATATAAATATTAGTTATGAGCTCATATTTTGACATATTTTATTAAAATATTTTAATATATATCAATTATTATTATTATTTTTTATTAAATTTGAATATTATACTTTTTTATTAAATTTAATTATTACTTTTTGATAATTTTGATTCTTCAATATATATATATATATCAAGTTTATTATATATAGATTGAATAAAAAAATAATAAAAATATATTATCATGTTAATCTTACATATATTTAATTAAGACTTACAAAAATAAAATATCATGAAAAATTAATGAAATAATTTCAAGTGAGTTATAATTTCATATAAATCAAATGAGTTTATTTTTTAGTACATCGCGAATTATTAAGTAATTTTCTTAAGACATGGTAAAAATAAAGGTTAGTTTTTATTAGATATTATATGAATTTGTATTTAAATTCTAAAAAAAAAAATATATTAATAATAAAATAATTTATTCTAATACTCATATTAATAGTTAATATTTAATTATTATTACTTATTAATTATTAGCAGATAATCATTTGTAATTAATTATTAATAATTAATTAGTTACTATTTAATACTTGTGATATAATTTTAAAATTTATAGATTAAACATGAATAATATATTTTTAAACTTGCTTAATAATATTATAATTTTATTTTCATAAAAAATCATAATTTTATTAAGCACATTATTTGACTCAATAACATTTTTAATTATTATAATAAAAATAAATTTATCAATATATTTATAATAATGTAATAGTCAAAAATTAAATAATATATAGAAAATTTAAAAAAATTTAAATCTAAATATAAAATTCATTTAACTTAAAATTAAATATAAAATGTTAGTAAAAATATTTTAATATATAAACTTAACAAAAAAATTTCAAGTGATTTGATAAATAATTTCAATTTTAAATACAAATAGTCTTGAGTTATATTTTCACTTTTAACATTGTAAATTTTTAATATACATACTTAATTTAATAAATTTTATATTTAAATATTTATAATACATTTAATTTGAAATTAAATATAAAATTAATATTTTTTAAAAAATAAAATAAAATAAATTTAATAAATAATATTTTAAAATATAATTATATTTTAATTTAATAAGATTATTTTAAGTGATATGGTGATCCATCAATATTCACAATACAAAATTATCTTGGGCTAATCTATTATAATATATATAAGCAGACATCTGTATGAACAATATTTTTTAAATTTATTTTGGGTTAATAAATTACTATTTTGTCTTCTTCTTTTTTTCCCTGTAGCCATTACAAAACGATACCTTATTATGGGTAGAGATGTAATTAGCTATGAATTTATTTAAATGTCCTTCTTTGCACAACCTATCAACAAAACGACGCCGTTTTAGAGTCTAAAATTGTAATTCTACACGTGTAGCACTATGCTATCTTGGGAAATGTATTATGCTAATGTATTTTCATTCATTTTGCATCAGCCAGCTGTTCAAGGAGAGAGAAAGCAACAAATTTTCTCCAAAATTATTTTGCTTTCTCTCTTTTTCTCTTTTTCTTCCTTGTTTAGATTTTGAGGTAAGTCTTGAATTTCTTGAATTTCCTTTCCATTTCTTTCTTCTTTTCTTTCCACTTTTCTTCCTTTAAATTCATTTTTTTTTCCTCATTATGAAACCCTAGCCGTCCTCTACTTGTCCCCTTTTCTTTCAAAAATATGCAATTGGGACATATTCTTGCTTTTTCTTCTTTCTTTTTTCCTTTTTCACCGATTTCTTTACTTTTATTTTACTTTATACCTCGATTTTTCAGCTTCCATGGAGAGAACTCTCTCTTTCAATTCTCATTGTTGGTCTTTCATAGGAGTGTCAAACCATCGTCGACCTAATCGTGGGCATTAAGATTGTTGTCATTCATGCTATCACTGTCGCACCGAGACACCGACAAAAAGAACCAATACTGGTTTGTTATAATCCAATTTTTTGGTGGTAATCATAATCATCATAGGTCATTGTTTTTTCTTTTGTTTTTTATTTCTAAGATAATTTTTGCTTTTTTACATTATTTATTTAATTATTTTATATTTTTGTTATTTTGGTGACTGGATACTATAAGAATGGTGGATTTGAAAAAGAAGGAGAATCTCAGGTGAACAAATAATTTTTTTTTTTTTTTTGCGAACAAATATAATTTTTTTTTTTTTTTTTGCAAACAAATCATTTTCTTTCTTCCCTTCCTCTTTTGTTGAATTTGCAGGGATTATTGTTTTTCATTTTTTTCGCGAAAATGAGAGAGCCACACTCTCACTCTTTTGTTTTTGGGTACATAAGAAAATTCATTAAAGGGGATTTTCACATGAATTTTTTTAGCATAATATCATTGAATAAGGAAAAAAGAAAAAAAAATAAAGAAAAATCTTTCCTAGAAGGGAGAGAGTAGATTTTCCTGGTGATTTCCTAAATGCCAAAATTGATTGGGTATGTGTCAGGTGAGGGACCCTTCTTATACATATACAAACATTCACTCTCACACTAACATTAAAGTGGGGTGGGGTTCTATGTTTTTATTTGTGTCCTCTGTTCTTTTCTTTGGTTGTCATTATTAATAATAATATCATTAAGTTTCACTTTATAAATAGAGAAGTTATATAGCTGATCATTGAGATTTTCCATTGAAATTTATTATCCTTATTGATAATATTTAAATTTTGGAAAGGGAATTATGATTATTTGATGAAAAAAGAATGTATATAATGGGTAAAACCTTAAAGTTATATTGTACATTGATTGATTCTTGCACTCTTTTAATGAATTAGGATATTATACGTAATATATTTAGTTATATAATGTGTTGTGAATTGTTTAGTCTGTAATAATTATTTGTTGTGCTTTTTTTTTTTTTTTATTTGCACTTCCTTTTGTTAAATGTTATTTTTTAAAAAATTTTTGAATTTAATTTATTAATTTAAAGAGTCATATGGTAAGTGAATTTTACACTGTATATTATGTAAGTTACTGGTCCTCTAATTATTATTACTATTTTTTTTATCTATTTATTACTGTTTGTTTTACTTTTAAGTTTAAATTATTCGTTAAAGAATCATAAAGTAAGTCCTGGTGCATTTTCTTGGACTTATGTATTTTCTTTTGTTCTTTCCCTTGGGTTTGTGTATGTAATACTCAAAAAACTGTATATAAGATTGTACGAATGTAAATGGATCATAACAATAGATAAGAAGTTAATTGAAGAATAAATGAGTCAAATTAGTTAATGAAGTATATAGAGAAGATTCAAGGACAATTTTTACAGAAGAATTTTAAGAACGATAATAAACAGTATTAATGGTAACGAATTTTTATAATATTTTTAAGAAATTTTTTACTAAAATTTATTGAGAATACCTTAAATTAGGATCGTAAATTATTAAGAAAAAATAATTTGAGGATTAATGTGAAGTTAGAAAGGCAAATGGATAGTGAAGAAAAAGAAACTGATAAGAAAATCATATTTTGAGGTAATTGTTGATTCTTGATTTCTAAAAAATTTTCGATAGTAAATTTATTTAAATTTCTTTTACATAGTTTAATTTAGATGGATTATGGTCCAATTAAAACTAAAATGGAAGTGAATATATTATTAAGAGTGATTGAAAATGAATATGAAATAGAAGAGAAATTAAGGAAATGTAAATTTCCAATTTACGGAGTTTTGCAGAAATGAGTTTGGTATAAAAAAATTCTTTAGTTATAGAGGTTGAGTTATTAAGTTGAATTGAGGTACTAATAGTAATGTAAAGTTCCATAGGATTTTAATGGGAAGAATTTATGGACTCAATTGAAAAGAATTAAAAAGAATTGTGGTAGCAATTATAAATAAGGAAAATTTTAGGTCAAAATATAATTACCTAAAATTGTGGGACCCAACAAGTTAAAATTTATTTTAATCCATAAAATCTATTGGATTATAAGCAAGATATGTATGGATTTAGGGTTTTGGGTGAATAGTAGCTATTCATCACAATCTTTCATATTTCCTTAATAAGTGATTAAATTGATGTTATAAAACATATTAGTATTCTAAAACATGATTAGAATCATAAAGATTTATCTTGTATGAGTATATTTGGGCATAAACCCAAATTGTGAATATTTGAAGAATTGTCATAGGAGAAGAGAACTCAAGGGAATAGAGGAGATTATTGAATGTACAAGTAATTGAGGAAAATACAAGGATAAACTGCTTTGAGGTAAGTATTAATACTGCATATGCATATTGTTTCTTTGAAATTGATTGTTCAATCTTTCCTAATGTTCATGTATATGATTCTCATGTTTCAAAATATTGTATTGTGAACCTATTAAATGAATTTTCCATGATGTTCTCAAATAAATGATAAATTATTCCATATAAACACCTTATATGTTGTAAATAACTTGATCATTCTTCCTTGAACCAAGCTCATGTGAAACTTAATTGTTATCTTGAATGATTCATGATTATATGTTGATGGTCTTATGACCAATATGATTCTTTGTGAAATCCAAGCTATATGACCCGTGATATGTATATGTATAGAATGCTCTTCCCAATGAGAGTAAATTCATTGGTTCATTGTGCACTTTGGGAACTTAGCTGATAGGGTTTTTATCAGTGTTCCACCTAGAGGGGATCGTGAGCTCTAGGCATATGTTAGGCCAAGCATATGTTTTGAATTAAGGTAGCAAGGCTACTGATGCATTCTGACAGTTCAATCATATGATTTGATAGTGCTATTCGATTGTGAGCACTTCTTATAAGCATAATCTTATGATATTTCCATATCCATATTTCTTGGCTTGACCTTTGCTTTGCATGTTTATATCTTACTGATTTGAAAGCTCACTTATGTTCTATGGATTTCAGGTGATAGTGTGGCTCGAGAGGGAGCTAATATAGAAGACAGAGCTTTTTGATTCATTCCTCCAAGAAGACTCTATGTAATTCTTTTGAGATATATTCATTAGTTTGTATTATGGTATTTGTTTGTATGAAAAATATACTCTAGAGCTTCGTAGTTAGATGTTGAGGATGATATTATTTTGATGTCTGAATTATTACAATTTGGGCTGCCCTTGTTCGTTATTGATGTGGGATGTATCTTTTGATTGGTAAGGAACAAGAGGAAATCATATGATGATGAATGCAAATGTATGAATGATGATTGTATGAATAATAGAAATGAGTATTTATGATGGTAACTATGTATGATGTGGATATGTATTATGTATGAGATCCAGGATATAAGTGTTCTATGGGTTTATGGTGGCCTTAAGCCTACCCTTGCCCTAGGACCATCGCACCACTGGAGTTGGAGTGTGACAAAAGTGGTATCAGAGCTATAAGTTTATAATCTTTAAGATAGAAAGATAGATAGATGTGCATGAGCCTTAGTGTAAGTGTTGATTAAGATAATTACAGAGCATATGATTCATGTCTCGTCAGTGTTGTGTCTTCTTTTGTTATATATCTGCTTTAAGTGTGAATAGTGAGTTTGATCTTGTTTGTTTTTCTTATCAGTATCGCGATGCCTCTACGACGTGGTAGAGGACGAGGTCAAGGCTGTCCTAGATGAGATTTGCCTTCTGAAAAAGGTTTCATTGGTGGAAATGGAAGAGATGAGGTTCCTCCTGTGCCACCAGTAGATGTGGCTAATATGGATCAACAATTAGAACTGCTACAAAGGAACTATATAATGATAGCTGAGTTCATTACTCAGCAAAGACAACAGTACGTACCTCTAGTACAGGCTCCAGAGATTCATGTTCCTCCAATAGTTACACCACCCACGGTATGTCAAGTGGAAGAGGTATCATTCGAGAGATTTCTTAAGCTTAAGCCCTCAGAGTATAGAGGTGAGGTGGATCCTACAGATTTTCTCGAAGAAATCAAAGAGAAAGTATAAATTCTGCGAATTCCTGATAGAAGAGTTATAGAGTTTGTAGGCTATTTGATGAAAGCTGAGGCCAATGATTGGTTCAAGAGAAGCATTTCTAGTATGCTTTGGGGAAATAAAGATCTTTCATAGGAGAGATTCAAGGAATTGGTGTTGAATGAATTTCTTCCAGAGAGCATGAGAGAAGCTAAATCTATAGAGTTTGAAAGATTGGTTCAGACATCTGGTATGAGTGTTTCAGAGTACGCTAAGAAGTTCAGTCAGTTAAGCAAATTTGCTCCAACTTTAGTGCCTACAAAAGTGGCACGAATTCAAAGGTTTTGCAGAGGATTAGTGGCTCTACTGTTTAAACTCCTAGCTGCTCTTGAGTTGACTCTTACTCTAAGCTGGTGGATAAGGCTAGGGTAATTGAGAATAGAGAGATGGAAGCTAGATCTGAAAGAGATGAGAAGAAGAAAATTAAAACAGACAGTTCTTCTAAACAAGAAAGTGGGATGAAAATTATGGGATTGGCTCATCAGTCAGCTTCTAGGAGTGGGTATAGAGGACTTTCAGAGAGACCAGAGCAAAGTTGGACTACCCCTGGACCCACCTCTCAGATGAGCCATGGTTCAGCTAGCTTTGCACCCTCCAGAACTCTTAAACCTTTGTGTTCTACATGTGGTAAATTTCATAATGACCCTTGTCATTATGCGTCAGAAGCATACTTTAGGTGTGGACAACAAGGTTGTTTACTCAAGAATTTTCCACAACCATCCTTTGGAGATAGACCTTAGGCTTCTGAGACCACAGTTCAGATGGATAGGGAGAGGAGTGTTAGTCAGCAGCCAGGTGAGGGCGAGGCATTTTAGGCAGGACTCTAGAGACTGGCAGAGGGTCAAGTCAGCATATGGCTCAGACTTCGTGTCAAGTCCCAATTTTGGAACATGACGGTCCTAGGATGTAAAAATAGTATAAGGCTATCGACACCCATAGAACTCTTCTATAACCTGTAAACATCACCTATAACATATCTATATCCATATAATCAGTCTATATGTCATTATCTGTGATCATATCTGATCTCAACACATCTCATATATATTAAATATCAGTAACTAATAATATTATAGACCATACTAAGTATAGTCATCCCAATAATTTACATATCCATGGAGTATCTAAAATATATGCAAGGAATATATACAAGTTCAATATTTACATTATTATAATAAAGTTGGATCCACTGATAAAGAAATCTTGGACCAACTCTATTCTTGAAATAAAAAGATAAAACCACTAAAAGGATGAGTATTTTCATACTCAGTGAGTCAATATATATATTATCATAAATTAAGCTAGGTAGGAAACAACAAATGAACAGTATTAACAATTGACTCATGGATAGTACATTAAAGGACCAAAGAAAGGGAAATAATTTATAGACATCAAATATAGATGTATAGGCACTGGAAGAACTAATAACCATGTATATATAATAGATACTGGGTCTTGAAATGTATATCATTATCAATATAACATGTAAATAGCATAAGATGGATCAAACCCTATGGCCAGGACCATAACCCTTCTTAGCTAGGGTATCACTGGAAATTTCATTGTACACAATACTAATGGTATTTACCCACTACCCCATCAGTAAGGTAGCTCTGTCATACAAACATTAGAATAGGCTAAAGATAGCAAATAAGATATCAAATAGGCAAAAGATTCAGCAAGGCTCAATTTCTGTATTTTTAGCTCATTTGAGCTGTTTAGGCAAGTAAACACCTATAGGATCATTATCCTTAAAAAAGGAACATTATAGTATAGGAAAAATTCCACAAAAGTCATTTAGGATACAAGTTCAAAATATGTCAAGAAGACACATTTGTACTGGTGACAAAGAAAGTCATCCATTTTAGCAAATTTGGTAACAATTGGTTTCTTAAGGAAATTAACAAAGGTCATTTCATCGAGCACTTGGTGCGCACCACTTTAGGACTAAATAAATATAGTTTTGGGACATATTGATCAAAAGCCAAAGTTCACAATTCAAGCCCCAATGCAACAAACACAAAGACATTATCAAACAGGGTTTATATACATCAATAAACAACATAATTGAAGCTTGAATTCAAGGAAAATTCAAAGGAAACTCAAATGAAACACTTTGGATAAAAATTTGAAGGAATTTAAATGGATTTAAATTGATCAAATAAAGGTTTAAACATGCATAATAATATACATATAACTCACCAGAACCGACAAATCAATGGTTTATGCGATAAAATGCCTATTTGCCTATAACACACAACAGCAGTGTTCTTCGGTTTTCTTTGATTCTACTATCAATTTTACCACATATTTAGCCTTAAATGGATGCTAAATAATATATTTAAACATTAATTAGAATTATTGAATCCTATACATAAAATCCATTTCAAACATAAACCTAGTTTTAGGTTTTCTCCAATTTCAATCCAATCTTGAAATCTATCGTTCTAATCATGTTTATAATCACTTATACAGCTTAAATGAATCAAAAGAATGAAGAAAACATCATCCTCACCTGAATTCAAGGTGTGTCCAGAATTAAGATTGAATGGTTCTTCAATTTATAGCTTGAATTTCTTAGAATTTTTGATGGAAACTAGCTTAATCGGTAGTTTAACTGAGTTTTCTATTGATTTTGCTTGAAGTTTGGATGAAATTGGTGGAGTTTTGGAGAAGGAGGAGACTTGGCTATAATAATGGAGGAAGGAGGAGAATTTTTTGATTTTTGGAGAATTAGATGCTTATTTATATTAATTAACTTTCAGCTAATTTGATTTCGCCCCGACACTTCTCGTATTCGCATTTTCAACCCGGAACTTATAACTATTTATCTTTTTGTCCCATTTCAATTCTGAAACAATATTTCTTATATTTTTTCAGCTTATGAGTCTAATGGTGATATTAAAAATTGAAAATTTCGAACCCGTTCGTTAATCATAACATCGACGTGCTTACTTATCCACCGGGTTGATTTTTAGCGATTTATCAAATTACGCAAGTATGATGTTCTAATGTCAAAATCAACTTTATTTATGCTTAAACAACATATATTAAAGGTTATATAAATAAAATTTGAGGGTGCTACATAGCATGAGGCCCAGACATCTAACAGGGTTGTTACAAGTATTCTTCCGATCCAAGCTTTGAATGCTAGAGTGTTGTTTGATTTAAGAGTTACGCATTCCTTTGTGTCATCATGTTTTGCTAAGAAATTGCATGTGCCCTGTGAGTTACTTGAAACTGTGCTGATTGTTTCTACTCTATTGGAGGAATATATTGAAGTTCAAAACTTTTATCCCTCATGTGTGGTTAGCATAGGTAGCAAGAACTTGGATGTAGATTTGATTGAGTTCCCTATATTGGATTTTGATGTGATTTTGGGCATGGACTAGTTGTCCAAACACTATGCTACCATAGATTGTAATGGGAAGAAAATAGATTTCAAGACACCTTTAGGTGAGGAGTTTGAATTTCAAGGGGAGTGGAGTAAAGTACCATACAATGTGATATCTGCCATTAGGGCAAGAAGGTTATTGAGAAAGGATTGCCAAGGGTATTTGGCTTATGTCCGGGATACTCATAAGGAAGTGAAACACATGGAGCAGATTCCAATAGTTAGTGAGTTTTCGGACGTATTTCTTGAAGAATTACCAGGGTTGCCATCGGATAGAGAGATAGAGTTTGGTATAGAGTTGCTATCTGGCATGAGGCCGATTTCTATTCCTCCCTACCGTATGGCATCAGTTGAGTTGAAAGAATTAAAAGTCCAGTTTCAAGGTATGCTTGACAAAGGATTCATTAGATCTAGTTGTTCGCCATGGAGAGTACCAATACTCTTTGTGAAGAAGAAAGATGGTTCTATGAGATTGTGTATCGACTATAGGCAGCTTAACAAGGTTACCATCAGGAACAAGTATCCTTTACCAAAGATAGATGATTTTTTTGACCAGTTACAAGGTTCTAGTCATTTCTCTAAGATAGACTTGAGGTTGGGTTATCATCAGTTGATAATTCAGAATGAGGATGTACCGAAGATGGCTTTTTGGACCAGATATGGACACTATGAGTTCTTAGTGTTGCCATTTGGATTGACTAATACACCAGCCGCATTCGTAGACTTGATGAATAGGGTGTTCAAGCCACTTCTGGACAAGTTTGTCATTGTATTCGTCGATGACATCCTTGTATATTATAGGAGCAAGAAAGAGCATAAAGAATATCTTTGGATTGTATTACAGACCTTGAGGAAGCATAAGTTGTTTGCCAAGTTCTCCAACTGCGAGTTTTGGTTCGATAGTGTTTGTTTCCTTGGGTATGTGGTGAGTAAGGAAGGATTTAAAGTTGATCCGAAAAAAGTGGATGCAATCCTTAATTGGCCCAGACCCACAAAGGTTTCGAAGTTAGAAGTTGTGTGGGTTTGGCCTGGTAGTATAGGAGGTTTGTGAAAGATTTTTCTAAGATTGCAACACCTTTGACCAAGCATACTCAGAAGCAAGTGAAATTCCAATGGACGGATGCTTGCGAAGAGAGTTTCCACAAGTTGAAGACTTATTTTACCACGACACCTGTTTTGGCTTTGTCGTCAGGAGAAGGAGGATATGCAGTGTACTGTGATGCATCAAGAGTAGGACTTGGATGTGTACTTATGCAGCATGGTAGAGTGATAGCCTATGCTTTTAGATAGTTGAGGAAGCATGAGATGAATTAACCTATGCATGATCTTGAGATGGCTGCAGTTGTATTTGTATTAAAGATATGGAGACACTACCTGTATGGAGAGAAGTGTGAGATCTTCACAGATCATAAGACTTTGAAGTATATCTTCCAGTAAACGGATCTCAATATCGGATAGAGGAGATAGATGGAATTACTAAAAGATTATGATTGTGAAATTTTGTACCATCCGAAAAGGGCTAATGTGGTGGCGGATGCCTTGAGTAGAAAATCTTTGGGAAGTTTATCCCATATCCAAGTTAGTAGGAGATCTTTAATGAGAGAAGTGCAGAGTTTGCATGATATGGGGATTAGATTGGATTTGTCAGATGTAGGTGTGCTTCTGGCTTATTTTCAAGTTAAACCAGTACTTATTGATCATATAAGAGAAGCGCAAGATAAGGATCCTCAGTTGGTAAAGCTAAAGAACGATGTGGGAATGAAGAGAGCTTCAGGCTTTTCCATGTTTGATGGTGTACTGAGACTGGATAATATATTATGTGTTCCAACTGTCGATGGATTGAAAGATGTGATTCTCAAGGAAGCTCATCATTCTAGCTACAGTGTGCATCCAGGTGCAACAAAGATGTACCACAACATCAAGAGTTCTTATTGGTGGAGTGGAATGAAAAGAGATGTCGCAGAATGTGTAGCTAAATGTCTAACTTGTCAGCAAGTTAAGTTCGAGCATTAAAAGCCTTCGGGATTACTTCAACAGTTGCCATTTCCAGAATGGAAATAGGAGAGAGTGACTATGGATTTTGTGGTTGGATTGCCAAGAACTTCAAGAGGCCATGATTTGATATGGGTTATTATTGATAGATTAACCAACTCAGCTCACTTCTTGCCAGTCAAGATGACTTGTACGGCTTCTCAGTATGGACAAATTTATGTTGATGACATTGTCAGGCTTCATGGAATTCCATTTTCGATCATCTCAGATAGATGTACTCAGTTCACCTCGAGATTTTGGCAGAAATTACAAGAGTGCTTGGGTACAAAGTTTGATTTCAGGATAACATTTCATTCGTAGACGGATGCGCAATCAGAGAGGACCATCCAAACTCTAGAAAACATGTTGAGGATGTGCATTCTAGACTTTGGAGGAAATTGGGATGCTCACTTGCCGTTGATAGAATTTTCTTACAACAACAACTACCATTCAACGATCCATATGTCCCCTTATGAAGCTTTGTACGGTAGGAAATTGTCACGACCTGTTTTCGGATCGCGACGGTCCTAGGATGCAGGAGATGCTAATGGCAATCGGCGCCCGTAGAACCCAGTATCATATGCATAATCTATAAACCACAATTAATTATCCATTTTACGTAGTTACCATTCATTTTGTTATTCTGCAATTCATTCTGTTATTCTGTAATTCTTTCTGTAATTTAATGCAATTGGCTGTAATAGTCATTATATCATAACATATAATCATCATTTATCTCATATCATATTATCACATACATATATAACTGTTCATATCCTAACTAACTCATACATACCCCATAGAGCAGTTAGATTATGAACACCAAAAATAATGCAGAATTCAAATATATACATGAAATGACTGTAGCAGAAATCCTCAGATGACAGACGATGGGATTTTGCAATCTACTCCTCTCCTAAAATAGTTAAACAAGAAAAAGGTAAGTATATAAGATACTCAGTGAATCTATATGCATCACAAGTCAAAATAGGATGAAACAATGATATATATATGATAAAGGAACAATGGAACAGTATCAATCATGTTGGTTTACATAATCAATATCAAAAATCAATAGGAATATCAGTGGTCATATCAAAGTCATGGGATCATATGGTAAGACAGATATAGGGCCCTGTAACATGTAGACTATGTGTAATCACACAGTCGATCACATATCAAACAAACATAAGACTGATCAGGTCCTATGGACGAGACCAATAACCTTTCCCAGCTAGGGCATCAATTTCAATGTGCACATTGCCGACAGTATGTACCCACTACCCTGTCGGATCGACAACTTTGTCAAACCACATTAGGTCAATACAAATGAATATCATATCAATAGACACCATTTTTCAACAATGGTATCATCAATGGTACTAAACTCAATATCTTTCAAATCAAAAGGTATTTTAATTAAAGGCATTGCAATATAAAACATTCAACCAAGGATAAGGGTTATGGTAACCAACAAAAGTATAGAACAAAGGTTGGTTCGGCAAAGAAAATCAGCGGGCCAATTGGCATGCCAATGTCGCTGGCGACGATGGCACTCAATTGGTAGGCCTATGGAATACGAAGTAATAGGCCAAAGACAAAATGAACTAGACATTTTATCAAACACTTGGTGGGCATAATTTGGCAAGCCAATAGGTTAGGTTTAGGTGCAAATTTAACTTGCCCATTTCAAGCAACAACAAGGTACATTGGCAACAATAACATAGGTATCAAATAAGCAAGATTAAACAACACAAAATGAATCAAATTGGCTAAGGAACCATGAAGAAAAACAAGCAAAATACAAAAGGGTGAATAGTGAATTCCATTCGGCCAAAACTCAAGTTCCATGTTTGGTTTCCAATTTCAATTCCAATGATATAGGCATGTAATTTGATGCATATAAGTCTCATCTAATGCTTCCAAATGCTTTGGAAACTTGATTTCCACCACAATTCTTCAATTGAGCCAATTAGGGCAACTTTGTCAAATCTTGTGTTCTACACTAAATAATCCATCAATTAGTTACCTATTAACTTCCAATTGACATATTCTAACATCAATTAATGTAAATTATCACTAAATCATCAAACCCTTTCATACAACTTCAAATAAGCTAGGTAATTTAGGCATTTTCATCAATTTGCATCAATTGATGCAATCTAACCTAAAACCCATCAAATTCAAGCTTAAAATCATTCAACTAAACCATAAAATCAAACAAAAAAACTTCTTACCTTGAATGAAGGTTCCACCCGAATTGGTTCTTCAAAAATTCCTAGGTTTCCTTTGCTCTTCCTTGCAAATTGATGATCGAAATGGAAAGAACTAAGTTGATAACCAAGTTTTCTATCAATTCTCTTAAGGAAATTTTGTGAGAAATGAAGAAAAATGGAGGGAGAATTGAAGGATGATGGTTCGACCACTTAAGAGAAAAGGAAGAAGATGATAGCCATTTGTTATAAGTGTTGCTTAAATACAAAAATCAAATGGCAAATTACAACTTGGTCCCTAAACTTTCATAAGTTACACTTTGACTCCAAATTCTTCTGTAATTTATTCTGACAATTCTATCAGGATTTGGATTCCAATGTGGAGAGTCAATAAGCTTATTTTAATTTATACTTATTTATAAAAATGGTTTCAGAGTCATTCTGTAACTCCGACGGATCAATTTTCACTATTCACCTTAAAGTTCCTTTTATTTATAATTTTGCCATTGGTTACTTTTTCAGTGTTTTTAATTGTTTTTCACTTCTTTCTTTTAACCAAAATTACACATGTATTAAGGTGATCTCTTACTCCTGGTCAAATTCAGAAATTCTTCTGTTGACCGGACTGCTAAATTTTCGACAGTGTTCCCGACACCGCCGTTTTCCGGAAAAGTAACTAGTTTGCTTTCTAACTGTGTCTCTAAAATTATTTCCCATCATTTCAAGAATTTTGAACCACATACTGAGAACTAAATCATGCATATGAGTTATAACTTTCTAGGGTGTTATAGAAATACAGATCTCCCTTGTATTGGGATGAGGTTGGAGGAAAGTATATCGAAGGACCAGAATTAATAAGATATATGTTAGAAAAGATTCTATTGATTTGAGAGAGATTAAAAATAGCTTTCAGTCGCCAAAAGAGTTATGTCGATCTAAAGAGAAAAGATTTTCAGCTTTCCGTTGGAGATCTAGTATTCTTAAAGATCTCACCGATGAAAGGAGTTCTGCTGTTTGGCAAGAGAGGCAAGCTATCTCCACGATTTATTAGACCCTTTAAGATTCTGAGCAAGATTGGAGAAGTTTCATATAAGTTAGCTTTGCCACCTAACATGGATAGTGTGCATCCAGTATTTCATGTATCGATGCTTAGGAAATATGTCGCCGATCCTTCTCATGTGCTACAAGTTCCGACAGTGGACCTTCAACAAGAATTGACGTATGAAGAAATTCCAATTGCCATTGTTGTAATACCCTAGCAAACAAAATAGTAGACAATATATTGATATATTGAATTACAGTAATTGATGAAGCATTAATTGAAGTATGAATAGGCTCAATCGATTATTAAAATATACAGAGAATGATAGAGAGTAATATTCAAGAATTTTTAAGCCTCAACCGAGCCACTTTTGAGGTACTGTCCCAGAAAGTACCAGTGTTAATTACACTGCTAGGAAAATAGCAGTCCGACTAATTTAATAATTTTTGACCCAATCTTGAAGGGATTAAATAAGTTAATTTTATGTGAAATTATGGTGAAAATAAAGAGTTAAAAAATATTTTGGAATACCGAAAATAAGAGAAATGATAAAATTGTAAATAAAGGCAACTTTGGAGGTAATTATGGAAATCCACTGTCTGGGATCCAAAAATGACCCAGAACTATTTTTAAATGATAGAACAACTTAAAATAAGGTATTTCACTCCCACACTTGAGGTTGAATCTAAACATAATAGACAGAATAAATTACAGAAAGTTTTGAGGTCAAAAATGCAAATAAGAAAAATTTTGAGCCAAAGTGCAATTAAACAAAGTTGTGGGACCCACCCTTTCTATAAATGGAGCTAG
This sequence comes from Aleurites moluccanus, assembly GCA_948193065.1. Lineage (NCBI taxonomy): Eukaryota > Viridiplantae > Streptophyta > Magnoliopsida > Malpighiales > Euphorbiaceae > Aleurites > Aleurites moluccanus. The sequence continues at coordinate 24,729 of CANXYC010275796.1, read as the reverse complement.
GTGGCCGGCCATAATGGTGAGGGGATGAAATTTTTGATAGAAAATGATTAATTGATTTATTAATTAATTGAATAGGTGACAAATCATCAAAATTCTAGAAAATTCTTTCTTTGTCTTCATTTCTTTTTAGTTGGCTTTTGGTGTATATAAAAAGAAGATGGAAATAGCAAATGGAGGAGGAAGTGGCCGAACCAAAGGGAAGAAAAAAAATAAAAAATTTTCTCTCAATCTTTCCATAGAAATCAACCAAAATTAGATAGGAAGAGATGAGAGAAAGAAGAGTTAAGAAAGGAAGTTGATGAAGATTATGTGAAGCTATTTGGAGAGATCAAAGAAGATGGAATCCAAGAATTTAACTTAAGGTAATGATTCTAAAATTATTATTTTTAATTGTATTTAAGAGTTCTATAGCATGATTTGGAAAATAAATGAGGTAATTAAGTTAAAAATGTAAAGAATGAGTTAGGGTTTATATAGTTTCTGAAATTTGATTTGAGGCAGTAATTTGTGGTTAATATTCCGAAATTTTAATGACTGAATTTGAGAATGGACAAAACATGAAAGTTGTAGATAAACATGTTAATATACTTCTGTAAAAGTAATTTGGAACATTTAAAGTGAGGAAAGAGTTATTGGGTAAAAACTGTGACTGATCTGGAATTAGGTTTTCTAAAAAATGCTATTGTGTTTTTATTGTATAGATCTTTAGAGATAGAACTAGAAGAATTATTCAACATGAAAAGTGTTCATTTATGTCTTATCTATAATCTTGTAAATGGATTTTTCAATTGGATTTGTGGTTTATGAGATATTAGGTCATAAGTTTAGACTACCCAGAATGACTGTTTAACAGAACATAGGTTATAGAGTTCTATTAATATAAGGGCCTTAAAGTTTGAATTAGAGAAAGTGTTAAATATGAAAGATATTCATTTATATATAAATGACTATAAAATGATTTTGTAATTGGATGAGTACGGAATTAATTACAGGCATGGAAACAGGGTATGTCTGGATAAAGGTTTCAGGACAGTAGTTTAATTTTGGAAATTCACTAATAATTGTTCAATAATCCAAAAATTCTAACATTTGGATATGTTATAAATTTATGTGTCTATTTTCAATAGGAAAAGGAATTATAGTAATTGATTAAGTATTGATTGAGTTATTAGCAAAAGAATAGTATCTGCCAGAATAAGATTTGTAGGCAGAATGCAGGCAGTAGGATTAGTTGTAATAGTAAGCTTAAATTAACACCATAAATTGTGTAGTAATGAGTTTAATGTGAAATTTGTATATGTTAGAAATTTATATGTTAAGTTTAATTAGGAATAAGAATTGAAGCAATTGGATAATTGTAGAAAGAGATATATGTAATGGAACACAAGCTGTCGGTAAAGAATTTTGCACAGGAAAAACCCTAGTAAATTGGAAATTTGAGGAATTTTCTTTAATATAAGTATAAGTAATGTAAGTTTATGTTAATAGTATCTAAATGGAAATTAATTGGATATGTAGTGTCAAGAATAAATAAGAGATGTGATCGGTACCATAAGAGATAAGGCAAAGAATCAAGGATAAAGGAAAAAGGAAATGTACAAGTCATAAGTTGAGGTGAGTAATGTATACTTCATTATGCATACCCATGTTTTGATTTATTGACCCAATAAACATGTTTCTTTCTTGGTTAAGTGCCACATTGCTATTGTTGATCATTCTTATGATTGAAATCATCCATATTCATTGATTACTATTGATATTGAAATGCCTATTGTTCTTGATTGATCATGAACCCAAATGTTTCCAAAAGTATGCACACCAAATGTTTAACCATATACCATGATATTTATTATTAATTGCTACCTTTGTATCAAGAAAAGAAACCAATACATGATTAATGAAATGTATTGACAAGTAAGCCCATGTATATCGATCGAAAGACAGTGTACCATAATGTTCCTAATGAATACTTGATATTGTTATTGAAAACCATTGGCCTATTTATATGTGGATTTGATAGAGCTGCCTCTCTGACTCAATTGAAAATGGACATGTTGGCAATATAGAATTTTCCTATTTATTGTCTTCAATTCTTTTCAATAATTTTGGTGTATAAATGGAGGAAAGAGGCTCATTTTTTTGAAGGGGCTGCCCGAAATATTCTTGAACCAAAGTTACTAAAATATTTCCTTATATAGAAATCCATTGTTGAAGTTAGGAAAGCTAGGGGAGAAAATAAAAGATTTCTAAAGGGAAATTGATGGAAATCTTATATCAAATGAATTTGAGGAAGAAGAGGATCATCCAAGCATAAGGTAAGGCACCTAATCCTAGCCTTTTAATTGAAATTAAATGTGCTATATCTTAATTGAGTAAATAATTGAATGGATTAAGCTAAAAGTGTTAAAGATGAACTAGGGTTTAAGTAGATTCTGAAATTGTTTTAAGGCTGTAACTTATAGCTAGTATTTCAAAATTTTAATGATTGAATTTGAGGATAGCCAAAACATTAAAGTTATAGATAAACATATTAATTTGATGTCTGCAAAAGAAATTTGGTAAATTCAAAGTGAGGAGAGAGTAATTGAATAAAAACTGTGACTAGTTAGAATCAGGGTTTTAGGGAAAAAGGCTACTGTGTTTTTATTGTTTAGAATGTTAGAGACATAATTAGAAGAAGTATTCAACATGAAAAGTATTCATTTATATCTTAAATAATACATAAAGGAATGTAAAATGGTTTTTCAATTGGATTTTTAGTTGAAGAGATATTAAGAAATAAGTGTTACCTGCCCGAATGACAGATAGACAGGACAAAGGTTATGAAATTTTGTTGATATAATGACTTTAAAGTCTGAATTAGGGAAAGTAATAAACATAAAAAAATATTCATTTTATTTTAAATAAATTAATGTTAAATTTTTTTTGCATTTTGATGAACAAAGATTGAGTTATAGACATGGAAATTGAGTCTGCCCGGACATGTATTACAGGATAGTAAGCTTAATTTTGAAAATTCACTAATAATTGTACAGTGATCATAATGACCTGAAATTTGAATATGTTATAGTATTAAATGTCTAGTATAAATAGGAAAAACTAATCAAAACAATTGTTTAAGTATAGATTGAGTTGTAGATAAAAGAACAGGGTCTGCCAGTGCATGAGTTGCAAGGCATAATGCTTAAATTCAAAGGGTCACCATAAATTGTGTAGTGATGGGGTTAATTTGAATTTTGGATATGTTAGAGTTTGGAATGTTTAGTTTAAGTAAGAAAAATAATTGAAGCAATTTGATGAGTATAGGGAGAGATATGGGTAAAAGAACATAGGCTGTCAAGTATTATTTCTATTAAGAATAAAACCTAGGATTTGGGAATTTTAGAGAATTTCTTTAAATTAAATTTAATTAATATAATTTCATATTAATTGGTGTCTAAATTGGGATTAATTAAATATATAGTATTAAAGGAATAATGAAAGGTGATATGAAGAATAAATGTGCAATGGAATGAGATTAAAGAGGTGAAGAGTTGAAATGTAAGATTAAACGCCAAAGTGAGTCATAAGTATATTATTATGCATATTGTAGCCATTTTTTGAACTATAAATTCCATTTGCTCGTTGTTATCATGTGAACCAAACCCTCTTTCTTATTGATTAATGATTGATATTTGATACTGATAATTCCTACAAGGAAACCATGCAATGTGATCATAAGCGTTGCACTTTAACCTATTACATGTTTGATGATATGGCATGACAAAAGTACCCGACCAATGGGGTAGTGGGTAAATTCCATCGATAATGTGCACATTGATATAATTTTATCCCTAGCGAGGGATGTATATCCTAGCATAATTCTAATTTCTCGAGTTATTTTACGAGCTATTTCACGAGGCCTTAAATCTGTTATACTCATGTTTAATTGGACTACTGAGCTTTTGATACATGTGACTCAAATTAATAGTACTTGTTTTCTTAATTGACTACCTAACCTTAAATGTAATAGTATATTTATGACTCACTGAGTATATTTCTTATACTCACTATGTGGTTATTGATCATTTTTCAAGTATGAGGTAGTAGCAGTTGTATCCCAAGTCACCTCTTTCCTTTGACTTGGGTCATGAAGACCTCAATTAAATGAGTACTTTTGTGAAGTCAAAGTTAAAATTCTTAGAGCTCAATGGTACTGTATATAAATAGGAAAATAAAGTATAGAGCATTATGTAAATAATTAAAGTGATTGATATATTCTAAACATGAAAGATTTAGAAATGGAAAAAAAGAATAAAATGATAAAAGCAAAAGTTAATAAGATAAGCACTATGTGAATGTGTATAATGAGAGTGAAATAGTTAAGTAAAGATTATAGAAGTATAATGTATGTTTTTTGAACTACGGGATCAAGGTTCTACGGATGGTGAAAAAAAAAGGAGTGTAATTTGCTATGCAGGTTATATAAACTAAAGAATGAATATTTGGATATAACATGCTAATGGATTATATGGGTATCCAGTGACCTTAGGTTTACCTGTGCCCTAGGACCGTTACGACCCAAAAGTGGGACGTGACAATAATGTAGTTCAAAAGCATAATTAGGCTCATATAAGGTACCAATATTACAAAGAAAATCACATCATTTCTATTAATAGTCTCAATGAACATATTAGATTTCAATAAAATATAACATCATCAATGTAGTAAATATCAAGGAAGGAATTTCACATGAACTTAAATCAATATCATATGGTTAGGCTAGGTTTAAGTTCTATTAGGATCCAAGTTTCAAATGGCATTAAACTTTAGGTCAAACATTTGGTGGATTATAATTTGGTCTCTTTGAGGCATTTCATCGAATAAATTGTAGGCATAGTTTAAACAAGTGATATGTAGGGTTTTGGTTCAATATTAACTAAGCCAAATTTATCAAACAACAATAACACAATCCCAATAAGGCAATGGGGAAACAAACGTATTCATCAAACAAAAGAAATAAGCTAAACAAAGGAAAAAATGAAGCAACAAAATCAAAAGGGAATGGGTATGGTAGTTCGGCCACTACTAGGGGAAATAAGGAAAAACTTTTTAATTTCAAACAAGGCTACAAATGAGCATAATAATACATTTATAACTATAATAACCCCAATTAAATTATAAAACAATTAAGGATAGTTTTAAGAAACGAGTATCGGTAGTTGAATTTTTATAAAATTTAGGAAGTACATTACTTATAAATGATTATGGGAAACCTTAATTAGATGGCATAGCATAGTAAAAAAAATAATTAGGAGGCTAAACGAAGTTAAAAAGAGTACTAATTAATTAAATTAATTAAAAGACTTAAAAAGAAAAACTTAGAAAATATAAGATTAGATACCCTCTAGTGTTTGATTTTTAGTAAATTCCAAAATAGTCTTTTATCCAATTTTTCTTTACATATTTAAAATCTAGGATAAATTAAAAATAGAATTGAGTGAAATTGATAAAACTTAGATGCTTAAGTAGTAAATAGAAGAATAAGAAATGAAAAATAGAAATTTAGTAAATTTTGAGAGATAAATTAAAAAGTTAATTTGATTAATTAAAAAAATAATCGAAAAATGGGCTAGGTGGCCAGCCATACCACAAAAAAAATTGGGATTTATTTTTTTCTTTCTTTAATATATCTTCACCCAAATTTAGTCTTTATTCATTCCATTTTCTTTTTCTTTAAAATTTCTTTTTTTTTTTTCAAAATTCTAATTGGTTATAAATTTATATAAATATATATAAAAAGAACAAAAAATTCATCATCTTCTCATGGTTGGTTGAAATTTAAGGAGGGTTTTCTTCAAAACAATTTGCTCATCTCTTCCTCCATAAATTATTCTTCCATCATCTTAATTCATAAGCTTTCCATCAACTAACCTTCCTTTTTTCATCAATTTTGTTGGAATCTTACTAAAAGTTAAAGAAAATTTCTTTAAAGTCTCCAGGAGGTAATACTCTTATCTAGCTTTATAATTCAACTTTATAATGTTTAGTGATAGATTAGAGGTTTAGGTAGTGAAAGAAAGGGAAGTTAGAAGTAAATCTTTGGAATTCTGAAATTTTTGTATCTTGACAGAAAGTTGGAGGCTAATTTTCAGTATATTAGAGTTAGATTTTGAAAATTCACAAATCATGAAAGTTATAGATATATATGTTTAAAAAATATTAATTTAAGGAAATTTTGTCAAATTCATTCTGTGTAAAGAGATGTGAGTCATTGAATGTTGCTAGCTAGAGTTAGGGTTTAAACTGAGAAACCTTACTGTATTTTATATTTTTGAGGACCATAAGTTAAAAAATCACAAAAAATTCAAAACATAAAAAATACTCCCCTATGTCTTAAATAAATTTCAGTAGAAACAGAATAGTATTTGGATATCTACACGTTGAGTTATGAATGAAATAGTAGAGGTTATTCGGGTAGAATTTACAGGACAAATTTCAGGATATATAACAAAATTAGGAAATTCACTATAATTTGTATAGTACTTAGAAAAATCTGAATTTCTCATATGTATAGTTTAATTAGAAGAAGGAATTGAAGAAATTGGATGAGTATAACTAGAGATATTAATAAAGGAACCTAAGCTGCCATAAATCAAGTTTTAGGTTTTGAGAGGGATGGTTACAATTTGATTCCTATTGCATTAAATTAAGATAAATTGAATACTAAAATATTTGAATTAACTTTGTAGATACAAAGGATAAAAGAGAAGAAGATAAAGTAGTAGACCATTCCTTTTGTTTGTGTTAAAAGTGTAGTGTTGGAGAACTTGGAGCTATAGTTAGAAAGGTGAGTAATGTATACATCATTTTGCTTGAAATTGAATCCAATTGAAATTATTAATGTTTCTTTGATTGATACCTTAATAGACAAATCATTAAATAACCTCTATTTTTTTACTATTGCTTCAAATTGTTCATTAAACCTTTTAATTTCTTCATTGAACATATTGAAATTGATATTGCATCTTCGATCCATTGCAATTGCGAACCCTGAATTGAAACCCAATTTGATATTATAAATGACAGGCCTACTCACCTGATGGAGTAGGATAACAATTTTATCAGGCATTGTGCACAGTAAGACTTTTACAGTGAACTCCCAGCTAGGAGAGGTGTTCTCAACCATACAGTCTGATCAACTATATGAGTGATAAGCATGCTACCAATTGTAGCCACTGCTTTTATACAGAGATTATAAATTTGTCATTAAAGAAAATCACTTATTGACACCTTATTATATTGATTATCTTACCTTAAATATTGCATTGTAACCCTAACTGAGATTCTTGATTATATACCTTATGCATATCCAAATTTGTATACATTACCAATGGCTATATTAATTTATTACTCTTTATTGTTACTTATAAGTGAAGTGACATATATACTACTCACTGAGATTTTATCTCATTCTTTTAGTGGTTTATTATTTTTCAGGGGATCGGTAGATATGTGTGGTTCCAGCTTCGTCTTCTTCAGCTGCGAACCATACATATTTATGTATTGTCTCCAAATTTTAATATTTTATTTTGTAGATACTCCATGGTTTGTAAATTGGTTAACTAATATTTTGATATATGTAAATATTAAATACTACATAAAGGATGATTAATAATGACATAGTATATGATTCTATATAATGGTATAGCTTATTGAGTACCGATGATGAGTGTTGATTTGAAAATTAATGAAGTGTTAAGGTTGAAATTTTCTTTTGAAGATGAGGGTATAAAGATGGAAATATTGGAAGTGTATTTCTTTTACAGGTTGTGCTGTTGGTATTTAATTTAATAAAGAGAGGGACATTGGTTTGGGTAATATTTGGAAAAATAGAGGAAATTATGCTGAAATATCTAAAAAACTATTAATTGGGGTTCTACGAGTTTAGGTGGCCTTATGCCTTCCCAATCCTTAGGACCATCATATCTCCTGAAGTGGGGGATGTCCCAAAACCAAAAGTATAACGGTCCTAGGGCAAGGGTCGGCTTAAGTCCACCATAAACCTGTAGAACCCAAACTTGGATCAACAATCATCAATAATATTCTATAACCATGCAATATACTTCAATAGATAGATAACCCATCAATACAATATCACTTGTTCCTTATTGATCAAAAGACAAAATACCATCATCAATAAGGAATAAGGATTAACAATAAGCTCAATCATATATCAATTCTAATACAATTGAATTTACGAAGCTACTATGATTAGTATTCCAAAATAATACAAACATCGTATAATTATCAAGTTAATACCTTAGTTTCTTAGAGAGAGAAAAACAATCAAGAAGCTCTATCTATCCTGTCAATAGGTTCTCTAGCACCTAAAATCCACAATAGAAAGAAAGAATGAGTCGAAAACTCAATAAGTTATAGAGATACAATAATACTTAGGGTTTTACGTTGATTGATCAAGAATATATCGAATTCAATATATATATATATATATATATACATACCATCCATCCATTGAGATACTACGATCTCATACCATACGTATGCTTGATCAGAACATACGTCCCAGGGCTGATAGGCCTCCCCTAGGTAAAGCCACTAATACAATTTGACCTTATCAGTTAGGTCACTGGTGCATACAGTTCAATGATTTCTCCTTCATTAGAAGGGTATTCTAAATCATCAATAGCCACACAATCGATACAATGAATAATGGGTGGGTCTAGAGACCTCACATTGTCAATATCATTAACAATATTCAATAGGTTTTAATAATTGCATATGACCCAAATAGTCTTTCAAAGGTGATCCATTTCAATGATGACCTAAGGCCCAATGATATTAAAATATCAAAAATAATAATATTCAATATGAAATTTATTCTAAGAACAATGATTAAACTTCATTCAAGAACAATATTAACAAGTGTGGATTTCATAACAAAGAAAAAATTATCCATAACTTACCTTAATCCAAAGCAAATAGCTCAACTATCACCACAATCAATAATTCTTAGGTCCTTGGATTCACCAAGCCTAAAACAATAAATTCCTAAAAAAAGAAAGGTCAATTAGGGTTTCCTCCCCCAAAGCCATTATACAAAGAATTCTAGGATTCTATACCCCTTAGTACTCAATAAAATGATTTCTAATACCAATTAAACCATTAAATGAAGAGTTACTATTCATCATACTATTCATATAAAACTATTAAATCTCAAAACTCCTATAACAACCATAATCAATGGCAATAAATACTCATAAAAGACTACTTACAACCTATAAAGAATGAATCTAACAATGCCATAACCATAAACAACTATAAAAGCAAAGATCTAGGATTTACCTTAAAAACCCTAATAAGAGATTTCTTGAGAAGAGAAGCCCTTGAAGTGATTTGATGCCTTAAAATATGTTTCCCATGAAGAATCCTTGAAGAAAATGGTTATTTAGGTGATCAAAGGGCAATAGGAAAGGTTAGTTGAGCAATGGGAAAGAAATGAGAAGAAGAAAAAGAAATGAAATTTAGTGATTTCTGATTTTCAAAAATCTGAAAATGACTTATATATAAAGAGCTCGAAGTCTCAAGCCTGTGAAAAATGAGTTCACACCCGTGAAGAATAAGTTTCACATCCTTAAAGGATAAATTCACGCCCATAAAGGATAAAAAGTCAATTTCTCAAATTTAGATCGAGAACAAATTCACGGCGGTGATAAGAGTTCACGCCTGTAAAAGAAAGCAAATTCATGAACATGATTAGAGTTTATATCCGTAAAACAACAAGGTTAATTCATGTCAAGGCAATCACTTCTCAAATCCATTCTAACACCCACTAAAACAACTCTAAGATCAACTAACATACTCTAAACAATATCTATGACAAAGAAACAATTCTATAGCAACCAATCAATACAATTTATAACTATGGGATCATCAATTATCTCATGGAACCATGCAAATCAAAATCTTGAGTGTTACATTCTCCCCCCTTAAAAAAAATCATCCTCGAATTTAAGAATTTACCTTAAGTCTGAAACAAAGTAGGATACTTCACTTGCATACTCTACTCACTCTCCCAAGTACATTCATCTATAACTTGGTTCTTCCACAAAACCTTAACCATTGGAATCTCATTATTCCGAAGTCTCCTAACCGATCTATCGATAATGGCCGTTGGAACTTCCTCATAAAACAAATCTGGACTAAGATCCAATGATTGAACTTGAAGCACCTACAAAGGGTCGGATACATACTTTTGAAGCATCAAAATACGAAACACTGGATGCACACCATCAAGATTGGGTGGTAACGTTAATCGATAAGAAACTCCTCCAACCTTATCCAATATCTCAAATGGCCTAATATATGTTGGAGATAACTTACCCTTCTTGCCAAATCTTAGGACTCCTTTCATTGGCTAGACCTTTTAAAAAAACCATGTCTCTAATGGAAAAGTGAACATCCTTTCTCTTTGGATCGGCATAGCACTTGTGGCGACAGAAAGTTATCTTTAACCTCTTCGTGATGATAGGCACTTTCTCTACTATAAACTTAACCAACTCAGGACCTTCAATACTCTTCTCACCCACTTCATCCCAATACAAAGGAGATCTATACTTCCTACAATACAAAACCTTATAGGGTTCCATCTGAATGATCGAATGGTAGCTGTTGTTGTAGGTGAACTCAATCAAAGGCAAGTACTTATCCTAATTATCTCCAAAGTCTAGAATACACATACTTAGCATGTCCTCTAGAGTCTGTATAGTCCTTTCTGATGGAAAGCTGTGCTAAAGTCTAATTGAGTGCCCAAAGACTCTTGAAGTTTCTTCCAAAATCTCAATGTAAATTGAGTGCCTTTATCCGATATTATCGAGACTGGAACCTCATGCAATCTCACTATCTCATTAACATACAATTGGGCATATTGAGAAGCTGAATATGTAGTCTTAACTGGCAGATAGTGAGAAGACTTAGTCAAACGATCCACTATCACCCATATCGAGTTATAACCATTCGAAGTCCTCGAAAAACCAACCACGAAATTCATAGTAACTCTCTCCCATTTCCATTATGGCAATGGTAGCTGTTGAAGCAATCCATAAAGCTTTTGGTGTTCAAACTTCACTTGCTGGCAAGTCAAACATCTTGCCACAAACTTTACTACATCCTTCTTCATTCCACTCCACCAATACAATCCCTTGATATCGTGATACATCTTAGTCGCACCTGGATGCACATTATAAGTAGCATGATGTGTCTCCCTCAAAATTGACTCTCTCAATCCATCCACATCGGGAACACATAAACGGTCACCATGCTTCACAACACCATCCACAACAACAAATCCTGGAGTTTTCTCAACTTCCACATCACCCTTAAGCTTAACAAATCTAGGATCTCTATCATGTGCTTATTTGATCTGATCAATGAGAAGTGGCTTACCTTGGAAATGTGCCAAAAGCACTCCTGTATCCGATAAGCCAAATCGAATCCTCAAATCATGTAATCTATGCAACTCTTTGATCAATGATCTTCTATGTACTTGAATGTGAGCTACACTTCCTATAGAATTCCTACTCAAAGCATCTGCTACCACATTCGTCCTTCCAGGGTGATACAATATATTACAATCATAATCCTTAAGCAACTCCATCCATCGCCTTTGCCTAAGTTTCAAATCCTTTTGCTGGAAGATGTACTTCAAACTTTTATGGTCAGTGAAGATCTCACACTTCTCTCTGTATAAATAGTGTCTCCATATCTTTAATGTAAAAACCACAGCTGCCATTTATACATCATGAGTTGGATAATTCATCTCGTGCTTTCTCAACTGCCTCGAAGCATAAGCTATTATCTTTGCATCAACACACACCTAAGCCCCATTTTAGAAGCATCACAATACACAGTATATCCTCCCTGACCATATGGTAAAACTAGGATAGGTGCGGTTGTGAGATAAGTCTTAAGCTTATGAAAGCTTCCTTCACAGTCTTAAGCTTATGAAAGCTTCCTTCACAGTCATCTATCCATACAAACTTCATCTGCTTCTGAGTGAGCCTAGACAATTGAGTTGCAATCTTGGAGAAATCCTGCACAAATCTCCTATAATAGCCTACTAAACCCAAGAAACTCAAAATCTATGACACATTCATAGGTCTAGGCTAATTAAGGATTGCATCCACTTTCCTTGGATCGACCTTAAGTCCTTCCTTACTTATCACATGCCCTAAGAAGCAAACACTATCTAACCAAAACTCACATTTGGAAAATTTGGCAAACAACTGATGCTCTTTCGAAGTCTGCAATTGTCACATCCCGATTTTGAAACTTGACGATCCTACGATGCAGGAAATGCCAGAGGCGACCGGCACCCGTAGAACCCAGTATCACGTACCATTATCAATTACTATCAATTTATGAATCAATTACTTAATTACTATTCATTCTGGCATTTTGTAATCTGTCTGTAATTCATACTGTAATTGGCTGTAACTATCATCATCTCATGCCATATCATTAATTATACTCCATAATATATCATACATACATATACATAATCTAACTTTTCCATTATACAATACCTATGGAGCTACTAAAATATATACATACAAAATATAGTGTTTAATATAATTATACTGTCACTCAAGTAGCAGAAATCCACAGAGTTATCAATAGGTGGGATTCTGCCTCCTACTTTGCACCTGGAAAGGGGAAACAATGAAAAGGTGAGTATATAAGATACTAAGTGAATCTAATATGCATCAGTCATAAATAAGAACTGGAACATCAATAGATGATAGGCAAAAGAACAAATAATATCAGTCTGCTCAAGAATGTCAGAATACAAAATCAAATTACAGTAGATGACTATAGAAATAATAATCAGGTCAATGGAGAATATATCACATGGATAAGACAGATGAAGGGCCATGAAACACATGTCACATGTATCCATCATGTATCAATAAACATAAGACTGATCAGGTCTTATGGCTAGGACTGTTAACCCTTCCCAGCTAGGGTATCATTATACAATGTGCACATTGCTGACAGTATATACCCACTACTCTATAGGTGAGGCAACTCTGTCAAATCACATTGGAGTCAATAAAAGCATAGAACAAATCAATAGATATCAATATATAATATCAATCTCATTAAGTAACAGTAACTTGTAAATAATCAAATGAGACTGCGATTTAACAACAAATAATCAATAGATGAATCAATAAACAGTAATAACATGATTAGCAATTAACAATGGGATGGATCAAAAGTTGGACAAAACAAGTCAAGAAGTTGGTTCAATTGGCATGCCAATGTCGCTGGCGACGATGGCATTCAAATGGCAGGCCTATGGGAGAAAACAATGGTAGGCCTATGAATTTGAATTAGGCATTTCATCAATCACTTGGTGTGCAACGATGGAGGGACATTTTGGTAAGGTTTTAGTGCAACATTGAAATTGCCCCAATATCAATCAACAACCACACAATGTAAGCTATTCAATAGGCATTTGGTTTCCAACAATAAACATTATATAAAGGATCAAAATGACATGATAAACCAAAGGAAAAACAAAAACAATTTAAGGCAAAAATGGGCTTAAGTCGTTCGTCCACAACATGGATTTTGGAGGCAAGTTCTAATCAACATTTCAACATAATAGGCATGATATTTGATGCATATCAAACTCACCTAGCACACCAAACAAGCCACCAAAATTGATTTGCCTCCAATTTCCTCAAAGTAGGCAAAAATGGCAATCTTCCTCAATATGATTTTCTACATCAAACCAATCACAAATAATCTATATATTAGCTTCCAATTAACATATTCTAAACTTAATTAACATAAACTAACACTAAATCAAAAATTCAAATCATACAACTTAGGTTTAGGGTTTTAATTTGGGGAAAAACCTCCAAATGCATCAATTGATGCAATTAATCACTAAACCCATCTTATTTATCATCTAGAACATCTAAATCAACCATAAAACCAAACAAATCAATTTATTACCTATTGGTGATGATCCACCCAAAATCTTATTTCAATTGTTCCTTGATTTGCTTTGAGTTCCAAGGTAAGAAATGGATAGAAAATGGAAGAACAATGGTTGGATTTAGGTTTTCTTTGATTTTTCCTTAAGAAAAATGCATGAAAAATGGTGGGAGGAAGAAGATGTGGTTCGGCCAAAGCTAGGAAGAGGAAGAAGATGACCAAAAATTTCTAAGTGTTACTTATATACTAAGTTAAAAATGGCAAATTACATTTAAGTTCTTAAACTTTTCGTAAATCATACTTTGACCCTGACTTCTTCTGTAATTTACTTTGAAAATTCTGTTGGGATTTAGATTTCAAAGTGGAGATTCATATAGCTTATTTTTATTTATACTTAATTATAAAAATAGTTTTAGAGCCATTCTGAAACTCAGACAATCGATTTTTCACTATACCCCCAAAGTTTCACTTATTTACGATTTTGCCATTACTTACTTTTTCAGTATTCCTTAATATTTTTCACCTCTTTCTTTTTACCAAAATTACACATATATTTATATGATTCTTTACCCTCTGGTTAGAATCATAAATTTATCTGTCGACCAGACTGCTATTTTCTTGGCAGTGTTATTGACACCTACATTTTCTGGGACAGTATCTCAAAAATTATTTTTAGTCATTTCGATGATCCCAAACCAAAAACTTATAATAATATAGTTGAATTATGGTAGGCTTTTCTAGGTTATTACAACAATACTATCCAAAAATGTTCCTCATGCTCCTCTTTTCTCTTGGAATATACAAGGATGTCGTCAATAAAAATAATGATAAACTTTTCCAAGAATGGCTTGAACACCCTATTCATCAAATCCATAAATCCATAAATAATGACAAACTTGTCCATGATTAACTCTCTTTCGAGCTAAGTTAGAACTTGAAAATCCACAGAAGAGTGATGAGTCTTCAACTCAGTAAGATCTGAACAATCATAATGGATAACATATATAGAATACTTAAATAGCAAATCTTGAACATGTACCAGGGTACTAGAAAGAAATCTTAACATATACATTAATATCATAAGTGCTTACAAAGGGTAGCACTATCCAATCATTTCATAATACATATATGAATATCAAATCATAATTCTTTTTAAAAATATAAATGCCTATAAAGAATGGCATTATCAAATAAACATAAAATAGAACTGACATCATATCATAACGTTTGGGTATCCTTGCTACCTTCACATGGCAGATATGCTTGCATAAGCATATGTCTAGAGCTCGTGATCTCCTCTAGGTGAAACACTGATACTATACCCTATCAGCCAGGTTTCTTTTGTGCACATTGGATCAATGAATTAACTCTCATTGGAAAAAGCGTTCTATAATGTATGTTCTGTGATATACATATCATGTATTAGTTCAACAGTAATTAAAAGTGATCAAGAGATCATAACATATGAATAACATATCATATTATGAATAACAAAGGCTTATTAATGAACTTGGTCTAAGGAAAATAACCAAGTCATTATCAATATTTAAAGATTCTATTTAAGGAAGGTTTCAATAAATTGAATTCATAAATAACATATATATATATATATATATATATATATATATATATATATATATGAATATAATATACTTTAGCAAAAATTCTCATATGGAGAATCATATACATGAAACGAAATCCACACTTATCTCTTAGCACAAAAACTTTCTAGTCAAGCTCAACTCTTGCTCAAATCCAAAAGATCCTTAATTCATTGAGTTCTCTTCTCCTAAATAAAAATTCTCAAAACTCCAAAATTTAGGGTTTTCTCCAAACAATCATATAAAATAATTCTCCATAAATTCTAACTTTCTTAGGATCTCTATAAATAAATTTTAGCATTAATTTAACCATTAATAAAGGGTGAATAATAGTTATAGAGAAAATCTACTATTCACAGCACCATTCATCCAAAAATTATAAATCTTCATACTACTAAATCTAACCATAATTATTAGCCATTAATGCTTATAAAAGATCACCCATAATTTGAAAATAATTGTTCTAGCTAACAAAAAACTTAACTCAAACTAAAGAGAAGATTTGAGAAAATTATCTTATTTTCTCCTCCAAAAATTTTTTGAAGATTTTAGCTTGAATTGATGCTCTTATAGCCTTTAATTTATGTTTTCTACCATTAATAAGGCTTAATTGGAGTATTAAAACCTTAGAAATGAAGAAAAATGACTTATGGTTGAGAGAAATAGGAAATAGAAAAGAAGAGAGAAAAAGAAAGAAAGAATAGGAAAAGGAAGAAAGAAAGCTATTGCCAAAAAATAAACTCCGAATTTACTGTTCATGCTATTGTTCACGATTACTGTTTATAGTTGCTATTCATGGTTATTGTTCACATGCACTGTTTACGATAGAAGCTGAAAAATTCATTTCGGCAGTACATGCTAAACCAGCTCTATCTTGAGCTACAAAAGTCTAAATGCCTCGATTCTTTCTTCTACTTAAACTAAACACATGAGACTACAACATATCTCAAATTCTTTCTTTAAAGCCTTGAATATAAATTTGCAAAATTTTATATAAATACAAACTCTGAAATTCAAATTAAAACAAACAAATCTTACTTCCAAAACAAACATTCCATAACAAATCTTATATACATCAATTACAAGAATTTCAGAATACATACAAGCAAAAAAAATCTCAGGTGTTACACATTTTTACTTGGAAATATTTTTAATTTACTTCTTAATGTCTTATGGTGATATGAGTAAAAGAATTCTTGAAATAAGAGTTTTATAGAATTTATTATAATTAAAAGACTACGAGGTGCGCAAACTAGATATCTCACCTAAACTTACTTCCTTGTTTCCATTAATTCATTAGTTAATTGAACTATTTTAATTCCAAATTAATTTTTCTATGTTACTTTATCATCTAATTATAATTTCCCTCTTTCAATTTCATTATAAGAATTTTTGAAAATTTTTAGTAATTCCACTACCAAATAGCTATCCATTTTAAAATTTCCTCAGTCTCCTTAAGCAAAATAGTGGATATTACATTTTTAGGGTGTTATAGATATATTGTCTATTGCTGAGCTATCTACGTGTATAAAAATCAACCACTTTCTATAAAAATATTTTCTAATCTTAGGATTTTTTTTCCTCTATTTCTTATATTTGTACATATCATCCTTTCGCATAGTCGTGCTAATCTTTTCTATATCGTTCGAATTTTATCGGATGTCCCTAAAGGGGCTTCTAATTTTAAGACTGCAAAAAAAAAAAAAAAATTTAATATGATTCTTTGTTAGGAAAATTTGAATTATAAATGTATTAAAAAATAATATAAATAAATTTTATGTGGTCCAATATCTTAATAAATATATATTTATGGTCCTTTGGTTAAAGATAATCTACTAAATTATCATATTATAAATTTTTAATAAATAAAATTAAGACATATAATATAACACTCATATTTTTGAAATATTTTTAAAAACATATTTTATTGATAAATGATAATTATTTTATTAATATTTAATTAAAGTTATGAATATAAAAATATTTTTTGGATTTATTATATTTTAAAAAAAATATTTAAAAGTAAAGAAAAATGTATTTTTTCAAAATTGATTTTATTTTTTAATCATTATATTAAATTATTATGTATTATTTAATTTTGTATTTATTTATTTAGATAAAATAAATTATTATCAGTTACTTATTAAATTAAATTAAGTTTTATGAATAATTGTCAGATCCCAAAAATTTGAAACGCGACGGTCTTAGAGCACGGATAAACCTAAAGTCACTAGAAACCCATAAAACTCTTAAGCAAGTTAATCATCAATTATTCAAACTTAAAACTATTCGTTAACATTCAAATTCTTTTAATAATTAATAATCTTACAGAAATTTTGACAGAGTCTCCTTTGTATTTTTATAGTAATTCCTAACATAAATAATACCCAACTCAATATTTTAATAATTTCCCAAAGTTCTCAACTTGCATAGAAAATACTCCCAATATGTCACCATCCTTATAACCCCAACTCCATAATATCAAAAGACACACATAACACTTCTATATTTTCTTTTATGTCATGTCTCACTAGCTTATTTACATTTAACCTTATCATTACTGTTATCATTTTCATTATCAATTGTCACATATATCTCATAGTGCATTAGGTCACTAATTAAATTTTCAGTGATATCTCATATGCCAATTATCATATAATATGTACACACACTTGTTAGATACCACACAAACATAAGATAAACATAACTTTCTATACCCGAGTTATGCTCTATGGAGCTCTAAGAGTTTAAACATATGACTCCATAAATACTAATTATATTGGAGTTCTCAATACCCCGAGTGCGGAGGAAAAAGTGACTTGGGAACAGGTTCTATTTCATGTTTCCTGAAAAATAATAAACAATCACATAATTAGTATAAACATACTCAGTAAGTCATAAACATATTATTATACGCAAGATTACGTAATCAATCAATGAAACAAATAATATTAATTTGAGTTATATATGTCAATGGCTTAATAGTCCAAATAAACATGAACATAATAGATATAGGGCCTCATGAAATAACTCATAAAATAACTTGTGAAATACATAAGGTTGATCAGACCTTATGGCTAGAATATTAGCCCCTTCTTAGCAAGAATCCCAGTAAAAAGTATTCATTGTGCACAATGTCGATAGTAGTTATCCACTATCCCATCAGTAAGGTAGCTCTGTTATGTCATGTCATCAGATATTTAGCAAGTTAGGGTACAATACTTATGATTACATAGTATGATTTTTATGTAGAGAATATCAAATCACAATCATTAGTCAACAAAGAAAAAGGTTTTGATACAAATGATGACAATAAATAAATGGATTTAATAATTCAAGGAATCGTTACAATATGCATAATAATATATTTATGACTCACCTTAGCCTTTAAACTCCACATTTTTAACTTTTATCTTTTTAATCCAATGATATACCACTTATGATATCATCTTCATCTTCAGTAATCCTTTGATACTATATATTCAATTAATCTCAATTTAGATACCAATTAACATGAAATTACATTAATTATACATATATTTAAGAAATTTCTAAAATCCTTCGTTTCCAGGGTTTACTTATATGGAAAACCCTCACTGGCAGTTTGTGTTATTTTAATCATATGTCTCTCTAAACTTATTCAATTGCTTAAAATTTTTTTCTACTTAAATTAGACATATGAGACTACTACCTAGTCAAATTTCAAGTCAATCTGATTTCTACATCATTCTCAATAATTCCTCAAATTTATACCTATTATCTTATGGTTCATATCTGGGCATACTCCATTTTCGTGTCTATCCATGTTCCTCCAAATGCAAAACCATTTTTCAATAACTTATTTAGCATATAAATAAATATTTTTCATGTTTAACACTTTTCCTAATTCAGACTCTAAGGTTCTCATATTAATAGAACACAGTAACCCTTTCTTGTTTGTCTATCAATATGGACAGGTAACACTTATAGCTTAATATCTCTCAAAATAAGGCTAAAATCCTTTTATAGGCCTCTAGATAAGATATAAATAAATACTTTTCATGTTGAACACTTCTCCTAATTCAGTCTCTAATGTTCTATAGAATTAAAACACAGTAGCCTTTTACTGATTCCTTCATTAGAGCCAGTTTATGTTTTTACTTAATATCTCTTTCTTCACTTCGAATTTCATAAATTTCTTTAATAAAAATCTAAATAACATAAATATCTACAACTTTCATGTTTTTCACTTTCCTAAATTCATTCATTAAATCTATGGAATTCTAGCTACAAGTTATTGCTTCAAAATAGATTCTAGAATTCCTTTAAACCCTAGTTCATCTTTAACTTCTGTAGCTCAGTTAATTCAATTCATTACCCAATCAAGCTATAATACTTACAAATTAAATCGAAGAATTGAGTTTAAGAATTTTACCTTAGATAAATCTCTTCATTTCTTCTCCTCCAATGATAACAAGTTCATTAATTCTTCCTTTATTAACTTTATTCGTTCTATCTAACCTTTCCTAACTTAGGTATTTGAATTACTTGGAAGATGGTTAAGAAAGTATTTTTGGGAGTTTTTTTTTGGATAAGAGGTCTTAGACATTGCTCTCCAAATGGCTAGCTTTCTCTTCCTATTTATACTAAGCTAATAGGAAGGTTGAAAAATGGAGAAAATTTTAGAATTTGGGCATTTATCAAATTTCCATAAATTAGTGGGAAAAATCTTCAATAAAAATCCTCATTTCTTTATCCCTTTAGCCAGCCACTCCAAGGATTTTTTCTTGGAGAATTCTAGATTTTTAGGATTAAAATGAACTTTGACTTGGTAGGTCCCACAACTTTAGGTAATTAACTTTGACCCAAAAGTTTTCTTATTTATATTTGTGATCATAATTCTTTTAAATTCTTTTCAATTAAGTCCTTAAATTCCTTCCATTTAATTCTTATGAACTCATAAATTTCCTATTATACCTCAATGCAATTTAATTAATCAATCTCAATAGCTGTAGAATTTTTACCCTAGGACCGTCATGGCTCCTAAGTTGGGCTGTGACAAAGGTGGTATCAGAGCTAAAGGTTATCACCCGTACCCTAGGACCGTCATGGCTCCTAAGTTGGGCTGTGACAGATGATCTAAAAAGTTTCTAAAGCTACCCTTAGGATTGTTGGAAAAACTCCTAAAGCTACCCTTAGGATGGTCTCAAAAGCTTCTAAAGGCTACCTTTAGAAAAGTTTGATGAAATCCCAAAGCTACCCTTAGGATGATCCAAAAAGATCCTAAAGCTACCCTTAGGATGGTTTGAAAAGCTTCTAACGATACCCTTAGAAAAGTTTTGATAAGATCCTAAAGCTACCCTTAGGATGGTTTGAAAAAGCTCCTAAGGCTACCCTTATGGAGGTCTGAAAAGCTTCTAAGGCTATCTTTAGAAAAGTTTTGATAAGATCTTAAAGCTACCCTTAGGATGGTTTGAAAAAGCTTTTAAGGCTACCTTTAGGGAGGTCTGAAAAGCTTCTAAGGCTACGCTTAGAAAAGTTTAATTAGATTCTAAGGCTACCCTTAAGATGATCTGAAAAGATCCCAAAGCTACCTTTAGGATAGTCTGAAAAGCTCCCAAGGCTACCTTTAGGGAGGATATTCCTAAATTGTGCTAGGTTTAAGATGTGAAACCCAAAGATGACCCAAGATGGATGATTCTACAAGAGGAACCTAATTTGCAATAGGTTTTGAATAGAGAGGTCCTAAAGATGCCTTAGGATCATTGATATATGTTGGAGAAGATAAATCCTAAGGATGCCCCATGATAGTTAACTTTAGAAATGAGATCCCAAACTCTACTATAGGTCTCAAAATGAGAGATCCTAACTATATGCTAGGCTAATAAGAATGTTGTGCTAAAGATGATATTGGTGCTATGCTAAGCATACAGGGTGAAAGTTGACGCTGGTGCTATGTTAAGCACATAGGATGAATGCTCAAGAGTTTTGGCTTCAAACATCTTTCATGGTGAAGTTAGGTAAAAATAAATTTCTAACATGTTTCATAATAATATCGAGTGGAAGATGGATTTTGATTTCAAACATTTTAGGTGGAAAATATATTTTTATTTCAAACATCTTTTAGGATGAAATTGGATGGAAAATAGATTTTTTATTTCATACATCTTTCAGAATTAAATTAGATGGAAAATGGATTTTGATTTCAAACATTTTGGAATGAAATCGGGTGGAAAACAAATTTCGATTTCAAACATCTTTCAGAATGAAATAAGGTGGAAAATAGATTTTGATTTCAAACATCTTTCAGAATGAAATTGGATGGAAAATAGATTTTTATTTCAGACATCTTTCAAAATGAAATCACGTGGAAAGTAAATCTTGATTTCAAATATCTTTCAAAATGAAATTGGGTAGAAAATAGATTTTGATTTTAGACAACTTTCAGAATGAAATCAGGTGAAAAATACATTTTGATTTCGGAAATTTTTCAGAATGAAATCGGATGAAAGATAGATTATTGTTTTCAGAAATCTTTCAGAATGAAATTTGATGGAAGATGGATTTTGATTTTTCAAACATCTTCCATAATAAAATCAGGTGGAAAATAGATTTTGATTTCAAACATCTTTCATAATGAAATTGGATTGAAAATTGATTTTGATTTCAAACATTTTCAGAATGAAATTGAGTGGAAAATAGATTTTCATTTCAGACATCTTTCATAATGAAATGAGGTGGAAAATAAATTTTGATTTCAAACATCTTTCAGAATGAAATTGGATGGAAAACATATTTTGATTTCAAACATCTTTCATAATGAAATCAGATGAAAATTAAATTTTGACTTCAAACATCTTTCCAAATGAATTCTGGTGAAAAATGGATTTTGATTTCAAAGAACTTTCAGAATGAAATCAGGTGAAAAATAGATTTTGATTTCAGACATTTTTCAGTATGAAATCAGATGGAAAATAGATTTTTGATTTCAGACATCTTTCAGAATGAAATTAGATGGAAAATAGATTTTGATTTCACCAAGGGCTACTTGGGCTTAAAATGATTTTTTATTTGCCAAGGGCTGCTGTCATAACCCAACCTGGGAGTCGCAACGGTCCTAGGGTACGGGTGTTGCATAAGTTACCAGTACCTCGAAGAAGCCAATAAACTATACTATATGGCATGCAAATCATATAAATAGCTTAATTAGCTTAAGAATGCTGAAGAAAATTCGACAGCATCTCCTCTATAATATAGCTATGCCCAAAAATAAATCAAACATAACACTTCTATTATCATCCATATTCATTCTAAATACAATGATCCCTCTGGATCTCCATCAACAACTCAATATATACATATATCTGTACAATCTGTCATTTCCATACATAGCATATCATATACATCCATAATGTACAATCTATCATTTCCATACATAGCATATCATATACATCCATAATATCATCAGAAAGCAAAACTATCAAGATGCAAACTTAAACGTATATCTACATGCAAATCCTTATATACAGTACCATGGAACTTCTATTCTGTACATTATTTACATATTCTTTTGGAGTTGAATATTTACATGATTACTAGAAAACTTCCAAGGAAGGAGTAGGAGATGGAAAGTGTGCCTCACAGCAGACCCAAAAATTTTAAACCACTAGTGAATGTGTATAAAAATACTCAGTGAATCCAAATGTATAAAGATGCAGTAAATGCTCATGAAGATGTAATTGCCCATATATGGCTTGAAGAATTTAATATAAGATAACAAATGTATAAATATACATGTATTTGTACAAATATCAAAATGGAAGTCATATAAGTATCCAAGATACAAAATAGCACACATATGATATAACAGGATTGGGTTAATTTCTGACATTCAGTACTCAGCACTATCATAAAGTGCACTAGGGAATATAACATCCCTCCCTAGTAGGGGTCCCATAAATACCTTACTCTCATGAGGGATATTTTCCCTACGACTAGAGAATATAACATCTATCTCTAGTAAGGGTCCCCAAACCATAGTGTGCACACAGTCGATGGAATTTACCCGTTATACCATCGAAATAGCCCTGTTCTAATATCATATGATTGTGCCTTCAAATATCAGTAACTATGGCATATCTATAGTTCATATACCAATAAAACAATCATATATACATATATGAAGAAAAATAGAGCAAGTTTGGAATTTGTCAAAAATTGGCCCGGCGGGGCCCAGTTGTGCTGCCACAACTGGCTTGCAAATTACGGATCCGTTTTGGAATTTTTGGGTACTTTCTGGTTAACTATGTTACCAAAAGAATTAGATGGGCCATGAGGTACCATTTCGAAAATTAGGTCGAGACTAGATGATTGGGGCAAGTGGTGGCCCAATTGGCTTTCTGGTTTTCATTTTATGGCCCTTCAAAGTTTAGATCAGTTTAGATCATTTTGGCGGGCTTATTTACGGGCCATTTTACACTTTATGCACTTTTGGGTATCAAACTTCAGTTTTAAAGCTCAAATGACATAATATGATATATATGATGCAAATCATGCATAATTATACATAAGGACTCACCTCTATCACTTCAAAGCTCTTTTTTCCCAAAACACTGATCCCGAGCCCTAGTCGGCCCGCCGCTCAACACTCCGAGCAGGAGTATTCGACGGTTCACCTATTATCACACATAACACTCCGGTAAGTCTTTATATCATTACAAATCACATAATTCACTTAAACAAACATTCAAACACATCAAACTATATAAGGCATACACATTAGACCTTATAAGCCTTACTTTACACAAATTATACTATATCCATTCTCTTATGCAATAACTCATATCTAACACTATATTTAACTTACATTATGCATATTCATTACTAATATAACACATTAACAACTATTATACACGTAGTTCACTATTTCATATTAAACATACACTATAATCAAACTTATTTCCAAAGTACCTAAATCAATTATCTTTCATATATTTAGACTTATATATTTCTATCATTTTCTATACTTATTCATATTCAAACTTAACTTTATAAATCTCATTAGTCTAATACCTCAAACTAACAACTTCAAAGTTATCCAACTTAAGCAAAAGTCATTCCTTTGATCCATTTTTCAATGCCA
>CANXYC010275693.1:0-10659 GCA_948193065.1 Aleurites moluccanus | reverse complement strand
CAAAAATTATAAATAAATAGCCAATAAATTCCTTATAAAATATACTTTATTTTAACATACTAAAACTTGAAAAATAATATTTTTCTAATTTAATATAAATTACTTAAATTAAAATTAATTTTTGAAAAAAAATATATTTCCATTTTTTTTTTTACTTTCAAAAATTTATTTCTTTAAAATATAATAAATCCCAAAAATTCTTTTATATTCTTAACTTTAATTAAATATTTATAAAATAATTATTATTTATAAAATAGAATATAATATTTAAAAATATTTCAAAAAATATGGGTATTACAAAAATAAATAGTTGAAAAATATTTTGGAACACTGAAAATAAGAGTAATGGCAAAATTGTAAATAAAGGCAACTTTGAGGCAATTTTGGAAATCAACTGTCTGGGATCCAGAAATGACCCAGAACTATTTTTAAATGATTGAACAACTTAAAATAAGGTATTTCACTCCTTACACTTGAGGTTGAATCCAAACATAATAGACATAATAAATTACAGAAAGTTTTAAAGTCAAAAGTGCAAATAAGGAAAATTTTAGGCCAAAAGTGCAATTAAACAAAGTTGTGGGACCCACCCTTTCTAGAAACCAGCCAAGGTGGTCGTACATGATGTGGGGAAATGGATTTTCTTGATAAAAAAAATGATTAATTGATTTATTAAATAATTAAATAGGTGTCAAATAAGCCAAATTCTAGAATTTTTTATTATTTTTTTATCTTCAATTTTGTTGGCTTTTGAAAAGATGAGAACTACATGTTGGCTGCTATTTTTGGAGAGGGGAATTGAAACATGGAGGGGAGAAAAGCCAAAGAAATATATCTTCCAACCTTTCCAAAGAATCAACAAAAAATAGATAGGAAATGGAAGAAAGAAGAAGATTTATGAAGAAAATAGGATAGAAAATTGTGTTCAAGCATTTGGTGGAGCAAAAGAAGGTGGGTTCAAGTATTTTGATTTGAGGTAATGATTTTCAACTGATCATTTTTAATTTTATTTAATAGTTCTATAGCATGATTTGGCAAATAATTGAGGTAATTAAGTTAAAATGTTAAGAATAAGCTAGGGTTAATGTAGTTTCTGAATTTTGTTTTGAGGCAGTAAATTATGGCTATTATTCCAAAATTTTAAAGACTGAATTTGAGGATGGTTAAAACATAAAAATTGTATATAAATATGTTATTTAGATTTATGTAAAATAAATATGTGAAATTCTAAGTGAGGAAAGAGTTATTGAGTAATGAATGTGACTGACCTGGGATTAGGTTTTCTAAACAATACTACTGTATTTTATTTGTACAGACTGATAAAGACAGAATTAGAAGATATATTCAACATGAAAAATATTCATTTATATCTTATATATAATCTTGTAAAATTATTTTGCAATTGGAATTGTGATTTCTTAGATATTAGATTATAAGTGTAGACTGCCCGAATTAACTGTTTAACAAAATATAGGTTATAAAATTCTATTAATATGAGGACATTAAAGTTTAAATTAGAGAAAGTGTTAAACATTAAAGATGTTAATTTATGTGTTATATAAATTAATATAAAATATTTTTGTAATTGGATGAGTACGGAATTAATTATAGGCCTGGAAACAGGGTATGTCTGGATAGAGATATCACGGCAGTAGTTTAAATTTGGAAATTCACTAATAATTGTACAATAATCAAAAAATTCTGAAATTTGAATATATTATAATTTTATATGTCTATTTTCAATAGGAAAATGAATTATAGTAATTGGTTAAGTATTTATTGAGTTATTAGAAAAAGAACAGAATCTGCCAGAATAGGATTTTGGGCAGAATGCAGGGTAGCAGGGTTGGTTATAGGCCTAAGTTTAAATTAACACCATAAATTGTGTAGTAATGATTTTAATGTGAAATTTGGATATGTTATAAATTTATATGTTAAGTTAATTAGAAACAAGAATTGAAGCAATTGGATAAGTGTAGAGAGAGATATGAGTAATAAAACAGAGGCTGCTAGTAAGGTTCCTTATAGGCAAAATCCTAGTAACTTGGAAATTTGAGGAATTTTCTTTAATATAAATATAAGTAATGTAAGTTTATGTTAAATAATATCTAAATGGAAATTAATTGAATATGTAGAGTTGAGAATAAATAAGAGACGTGATGGGTACCAAAAGAGATAAGGCAAAGAATCAAGGATAAAGGAAAAAAGGAAATGTTTAAGTTCTAAGCTAAGGTGAGTAATCTATACATCATTATGCATACCTATGTTTTGATTTGTTGACCCAATGAACATGTTTTCTTCTTGATTAAATGCCACTTTGTTATTGATGATCATTCTTTGATCTTCTAAAAGATTGAAATTTATCCATATTTATTGATTGCTATTGATATTGAAATGCCTTTGGTGTACTGATTGACAAGTAAACTGATGCGTATCGATCGAAAGTCATTGTATCATAATGTTCCTAATGATTACTGGCTATTGATATTGATTTCCCTTGACCCATTTTACATGTAAATTTGATAGATCTACTGCTCCGATAGGGTAGTGGGAATATACTGTCGGCGATGTGCACATTGTATTACTGATACCTTAGCTGGAAGGGGCTATGGTCCTGGCCATAGGGTCTGATCAACCTTATGCTTACTGATACTGATACTACTGGAGACTGTATGTTCGCATATAGTCCATACTGATACTACTGGAGACTATATGTTTATATATAGTTCATCCCTTTATCTGTCTTATCTATATGATATGAGTATTGTTTACATGTTCATTGATTCTAAACTTATACCTTATTGCATACCTGTCACAACCCACTTCTGGGCTGTGATGGTCCTAGGGCACGGGAAGACTTAAGGTCACCGAAAACCTGTAGAACCCATTAAATAGACCATTCATCAATCAATCATTCTTAATCCATTCATTAATAGTTAAATCCCAATTATTACTTAAAAATTTTATAGAAAATTTACTAGAGTTTCCTTTGTAATTTTAATACTATTCCAGACCCAAAACCAGGTCTCTCAAAAATTATACAGCCTGCACTAAAAATTATTTTACACTCCCAATAATTTACCATCCTTATACCCTCAACTTCATAGATCAACAATCACACATGGCACTTCTAAATTTCTTTTTCAAAACATGAAAATTTCATTTTTATTATTTACCTCTGTCACTGTATTTACCACTTTATTATCATTAACATTTTCAATTATTATACATTACACATTATAATTTTTAATGTCATTGTAACCTTAAATATTTCACTGTTCATAAATCATTATAGTTACCAATCATCTAATTACACTCAGTGTTATTGTCAAGACCCAATTTGGGAGCCCAGACAATCCTAGGGTATGGGTGTTGCTTAACCTACCAGTACCACGAAGAACCCAATCAACTATACTATATGGCATGCAATTCAATAACAAGCTCAATATAGCTTGACAATTCTATAAAAATTTGGGCAGCATCTCCATTGTATAAGGAGTATGCCTTGCTGAAAAACATGCAATAAGCACTTCCACTATATACTTCAACATCTATCTCAAATCAATGATCCCTCTAGATCTCCAATATCAACTTAAAACAACATATCTGTATATCAAGCCATTTCCATACATATCATATCATATATATATCCATAGTATTATCATTATGCAAGACTTATAAAGAAGCAAACACACACATATATATACATGCCACTTCTTAATTTATAGTACCATAGAACCTCTATATTGTACAATATTTATATATACTTTTGGAGCTTGATATTTACATGATCAACTAGTAAAGTTCCAAGGCAGGAGTAGGAGATGCCAATGGAAAGCGTGCCTCACTGCAGACCTGAAAATTATAAAACACTAAGGGAGTGAATTAAAAATACTCAGTGAATCCAAATATATAAAGATGCAATAAATGATCATGAAACAATGGTTGCCCATATATGGCCTGTAGAATCACTATAAGATAGCAAATGAATAATAAATCAAGTATCTGTATAAATATCAATATAGAATCCATATAAGTATCCAGATACATATCCATATAAGTATCCAAATATACATATCCGTATAAGATTTCAATGAACAAGATAACACACATATGATATAACAGGATTGGATTATTTTCTGAAATTCAGTACTCAACACTATCATAAAGTGCACTAGGGAATATAACATCCCTCCCTAGTAGGGGTCCACCAACACATTTACCATGCAAGGGGTATTTTCCCTATGACTAGAGAATATAACATCCATGTCTAGTAAGGGTCCACAAAACACAGTGTGCACACAGTCGATGAAACTTACCCGCTATACCATCGAAATAACCCTGTTATAATCTCATATGAGTGTGTCTTCAAATAACAGTAAATATGGCATATTTATACCTCATATAATAGTAGAACAAACATACATACATATATGAAGAATAATAGAAAAAAATTGGAAATTGTCAAAAATTTGCCCGGCGGGACCCAGTTGCGCTACCGCAACTGGCACTCGCAGTTACGGGTCCGTTTTGGAATTTTTGAGTAGTTCCTAGTTAACTATGTTACCGAAGGATTTAGGTGAGCCATGAGGTAACGTTTCGAAGCTTAGGTCAAGACTAGAAGATTGGGCCAAGTGGTGGCCTAATTGGCTGTCTAGATTTCATTTTATAGCTAGACAAAGTTTAGGTCAATTTTGATCGTTTCGGCAGGCTTATTACGGGCCAATTTACACTTTATGTACTATAGAATATCAAAAACTATTTTATCAGTCCAAATTACTTTATACATGATATATGATGCAAATCATGCATGCTTATACATAAGGACTCACCTCTATCACAATCAAAGCACTTGTTCCCCAAATCCAGTGATCCCGAGCCCTAGTCGGCTGGCCGCTCGACACTTCGAGCAGGAGTATTCTATGGTTTACCTATTATCACATATAACACTCTGATGAGATATAAAATCATTAAAAAACACATCATTTATACAAAAACACATCAAATCACATAAGGCATACACTGTATGCACTATTAACCACACTTTGCACATTTTACACATTTCTCATTCCTTTATGCTCTAAGTCCATTCTATCATCACCATTAGCCCACATTTCACATATGCATTAGTTATATATCATTTAACAAACTTATATACACTTAGTTTAGCATTCTACACCAAACATACACCATGTTCAAGATTACTTTCATTGTACTCAAATCAATCATCTTTCACACATCTAAACTTATACATTTCCATCATTTTTAACACTTTATCAAATTCAAATCTTACTTTACTAATCACATTAGCCTAACACCTTAAACTAACAAAGTCCATACTAACCAACTTAGATAGAATTCATTCCTTTTAGCCATTTTTCAATGCCATTTCATTAAATAACAAATATAAGCATCAAATGTATAACATTTAGGCATTTAAACCTAACAAACATCAAAACACAACATACCATTATAGTTCATCACGTTCGACCAAAATATGATTCAATTCAAATGGATTCTTTTCCATCATTTATCCATCAATTCAATACATATGCATCAAATATACTTCATTCCACCATTTAAACTCATTAAAATCATCAAACATCAACCTAAACCTAAGCTCCTCACATTCGGCCAAGCTTGCTTTCCTTCCAAATCAATTTATTTCAATCATTCAACCATCAATTCATGCTATACACATCAAATAAACAACATTTGATCAAAATAATTCATCAAAATCGTACTTTGATTCAAAGTTCTTCCTATTAAGGTTTCAATCCAAGTTTTTGAATTCTAACTATACAAAATATGTTTTGATCACTAATAAACATTAAGGAATATCATATAAACATAATTGAATCAAAAGAACTTCAAAACCATCAACTTACCAAAAATTCTTCAAAAACTTCAATGGATCAATTTGTTCCTTTTTCTAGTTTTTCCTTGGATTCTATGGCTATATTAGTGCTTAGGATGATGGAATTAATCTATTTCCATCAAAGATTGAAAGAAAACAATAAAAATTGAGGTGGGTGAATGGTGGCCGAAACTTCAAATAAAGAAAGAGAAAGTTTGCTGCATATTTTGGCTAAGGAAGATGATGAATAATGGAAGAGGTGGGAAAAATCAACTTAAATATCAAAGGTATGATCCTATGCTTTAGGTTTATGGTACTTTTGGTGAAACCTAGCCATCCAACCATCCATTTCTTCATCTTTTCATCCAATGGTTAGATTTAATCAAGCCTAAAATGATTGCATAAGGTTGCATACACTCTGTAACTCTATATTGCAAAGGAAAAGACCAAAATAGCCTTAGTTCAAAAGAAGCACCTCAAGCACCTCAATTGAGCAGCTTGTCGGGAACTATTTTCAACGGTGTTTTATTCTCCAACAATTATTCAAATAAACTTAAGAATATCATTTTAATGTCCATAATTCTTTTCTACCTTCAAATATAGTGTTAAATCCATAAAAATCTGAAGGGGTGTGAAATGACCATTTTGCCCCCAGTTCACCAAAAACTCAAAATTTTATGATTTTGTCCTAACAACCTTTAAACCAATTCTATGAATAAAATCAACTAATATATGCATAACTATCAATTTCATTCATAAATACATAATATTAACATGTTCAAAAGAAAGAAAAAATTTCCCCTTAAGTTCCCCTTTAAGGGTCAGATCAAGTTTAGGCTGAGGTGTTACATTTTAACCCCCTACAAATAAATTCATCCCCAAATTTACTTAAAAGCTATACGGTAGAAAAATAACCTGACTCATCGAAAAGGTGGGGGTATCTATGCCTTATCTTAGTTTCACTCTCCCAGGTACATTCCTTTACACTTCTACTATGCCACTGTACTTTAACCATAGGAATACTTTTATTCCAAAACTGTCTGTTCTGATAATCAATAATCTGCACTGGAACTTCCTCATATGACAGTGCTTCATCAATTTCAATTTCCTGGGGTTTTAACACATGGAATGGATCTGAGACCTACTTTCTTAACATGGAAATGTGAAACACTGGGTGTATATGCCCCATACTCAGTGGAAGAGCTAATCTGTATGACACATTGCCAACCTGATCCAATATCTCAAAGGGTCCAATGTACCTTGGTGACAACTTTCCTTTCTTTCCAAACCTCATCACTCCTTTCATAGGAAAGATCTTCAGAAATACCTGGTCACCCACTGTAAATTGTACATTTTTTTCTCTTTGGATATGCGTAGCTCTTCTATCTACTAAAAGCAGTCTTTATTCTTTGTTGAATAATAGGAACTTTCTCCATTGTCTCCCTGATCAGATCTTGTCCTTGTAACTACTTTTCACCTGGTTCCACCCAACATATAGGTGATATGTATTTCCTGCCATAAAGTGCCTCATATGGTGCTATTCCAATGGTTGAACGGTAGCTATTATTGTAGGCAAACTCTATCAATGGTAGAAAGCAATCCCAACTGCCTTTTAAGTCCAGCACACACAATCTCAACATGTCCTCCAGTGTTTGTATAGTCCTCTATGACTGTCCATCTATCTGAGGATGGGATGCTGTACTGAAATGCATTGTAGTACCCAATGCCTCTTGGAATTTCTGCCAAAATCTGGAGGTGAATTGAGTATCTCTATCAGATATGATTACTGATGGAACCCCATGCAATCTTACAATCTTATCCATGTAGAGTTGGGCATACTGTGCAACTGTGTAGGTTGTCTTTACCTCTAAGAAATGAGCTGACTTTGTCAAACTGTCCACTATCACACATACTAAGTCATAGCCTTTCTATGTTCTAGGCAAACCCACCACAAAATCCATAGTGACTTGGTCCCATTTCCACTCTGGTAATTGAATTTCCTGAAGCAAACCTGAGGGCTTCTGATGTTCAAATTTTACCTGCTGACAGGCTAGGCATTTGGAAACAAACTTTGCTACATCACCCTTCATGTTTGGCCACCAATAAAATTCCTTTAAGTCATGGTACGTCTTTGTCACTCTAGGATGGACTGTGTAAGGAGAATAGTGAATATCCTTTATGATCTACTCTCTGTACCCTTTAAAATTAGGAACATACAATTGCCCTTTACATTTCAGCACATCTCCCTCAATAGCAAAGTCAGGAGCTTTACCATTCTGAACCAAGTCTCTGATCTTTATATACTGTGGATCCTCCTTCTGGGAGTTTTTATCTCATCTATCAGTAATGACTTCACCTAGAATTGGTCTATCAATATTGTTTCATACCTATATTATTCCAAATCTAAAGTCAAAACCATAGCCAATAATTCTCGTAGTTCTTTGACCAGTGGTCTTTCTGTAGCAGCTATATAGGATAAACTTCCCATTGATTTTCTACTAAGGGCATCTGCTACCACATTTGCTTTCCCAGGGTGATAGAGAATCTGGCAGTCATAGTCTTTCAGTAGCTCGACCCATCTCCTCTGCCTCAAGTTCAGTTCTTTTTGCTGCAAGATGTATTGGAGACTCTTATGATCGGTGTAAATCTCACAGCTCACCCCATATAAGTAATGCCTCCATATCTTTAAAGCAAAGATCACTGTTGTCATTTTTAGATCATGAGTGGGATAGTTCACCTCATGTTTCTTCAATTGGCGGGAAGCATAAGTAATCACTTTTCTGTCCTGCATCAATACATACCCCAAGCCAATCCTCGAAGCATCGCAGTATATAGCAAAACTGCCTGCCTCGGTAGGAAGAGTCAATACTGGTGTTGTGGTCAAACAGGCTTTAAGAGTCTGGAAACTCTTTTCACATTCATCATTCCACTGGAATTTTACCTATTTTCGGGTCAACTTTGTCATTGGAGCAGCAATTCTGGAAAAGTCTTTAACAAACTGGCGATAGTACCTTGCCATACCCAGGAAACTCCGGATCTCTGTGACTGTTATGGGACGTGGCCAGTTAGCAACTGCTTCTACTTTCTGTGGATCCACCTTTATACCATCTTTTCTCACAACATGCCCCAATAATATAACATCTGTCAATCAGAATTCACATTTTGAGAACTTTACATACAACTGATGATCTCTCAATAACTGCAATGTGATTCTGAGATGCTCCTTATGTTCCTCTCTGCTTATGGAATACACCAAAATGTCATCAATAAAAACAATGATGAATTATCCAGATATGGTCTGAATACCCTGTTCATCATATCCATAAAGGTTGCTAGAGCATTTGTCAACCCGAATGGTAGCACTAAAAACTCATAGTGCCCATACCGTGTTCTGAAGGCAGTCTTTGAAATGTGTTCACCTTTAATCTACAGTTGATGATACCCTGACCTCAAATCTATCATTGAGAAGTAACAAGCTCCCTGCAACTGGTCAAATAAGTTATCAATCCTAGGTAAAGGATACTTATTTTTCACTGTCACCTTATTCAATTGCCTATAATCAATACACATTCTCAGTGTCCCATCCTTTTTCTTAACAAACAGCACTGGTGCTCTCTAGGGTGAACTACTGGGTAGGATGAAACTCTTATCACACAATTCTTGCAATTGTTTTTTCAATTCTTTCAGCTCTAGTGGTGCCATCCGATAGGGTGGAATGGAGATAGGATTAGTACCAGGGTTTACTTCAATCTCAAATTTGATCTCCCTCTCTGGTGGTAGTCCTGGAAGATCATATGAGAATACATCTGTAAATTCCTTTACCACTGGAATCTGCTCTAACTCTTTGGATACCCCTGTAGTATCAACCACTATTGCTAGGTAAGCAATACACCCCTTTTTCATTAACCTCTCTGCCTGTACTGCAGATACTAACCCAGATATATGACTGTTAACCTCCCCTTAAAAAATGAACTTTTCCTGCCCATCTGGTCTAAACTTTATTCTCTTTAATGCACAATCAATAGTAGCTTTATGATCAATTAACCAATCCATACCCAGGATAATATCAAATTGTAACACAGGTAACTCAATCAGCTTAGCAGGCAAAGATCTATCACAAACTTTCATATCATAAATATCATACTTATACCCCACTATAACCTTATCTCCCATTGGTGTGGCTATTTCTAAAGGCACAAGTAAAGGTTTTCTACCCAGCCACAATTTCAAAGCAAAAACAGATGATATAAAGGAATGGGTTGCACCCGAATCAAACAACACATAAGCCACTAGATCATGTATAGAAATCATACCTACAACAGTATCATGGGATTTCTAGGCCTACTATTGAGTCATTGCAAAGACTCTCCCCTATCCTCTACCAGCAGCTAAATGTCTTACTGTCGGACTCTGTTAAGCTGGTCTGCCTCTACAAACGCTCCCCCTACCCATCTGCACTGTAGGATGGGAAGATCCTGCCTCTAAAGGCTATGCAACTCTACGCATAGGTGTAACACCTCAACCTAAACCTTATAGGGACCCTTAAGGGGGACTTAGGGGGAAATTTTTTCTTTCTTTATAATATGCTTATATGATGTGTATATGCATGAAATTGATAGTTATGCATGTCATATGACCTAATTTTAGGCATAGAAGTGATTTTAAGTCAGTTAGGACAAAATAGGAAAATTTTGAATTTTTGGTGAACTGGGGGCAAAATGGTCATTTTTCAGCCCCTTCGAGTTTTTATGGATTTAGCATTATTTTTGAATAAAGAAAAGAATAAAAGTGAATGTAAATGG
>CANXYC010275692.1:0-16770 GCA_948193065.1 Aleurites moluccanus | reverse complement strand
GCCCTGGCCCCTGCCTGCTGGAGCCTGACTGCCGCTGGGAGCCTGACCTCCCCTACCTCTGCCTCTAGCTACTGCCTCTCTGCCCTGATTCTGACTGCCCTGAACTGCTGGCTGAGAAACTGTAACTGATGGTTGATGCTGCTGCTGATCACCCCTCGAAGGACAAGTATTCATATAATGGCCCTGTTGGCCACACCTCAAGCAAGCACCTATCCTCCTCCAACACTCTCCACCGTGTCTCCTACCACAGTACCTACATACTGGTATACCAGAACTCTGAGTCACTGATCTGGAGGAACCATAGAATAGACAGGCTTTGACCTAACCACTGACTGACCCCTCTAATGCAATCTCCTCCTTTAACTACTGCCAGTAGATCTCTGCTCGAATCTAGGTACTGGCTCAACTGATTTGGGATGGGAGCTGCTCTCCCATTTCCTAATGTGTGTCCCTGGGCCACCCTTTCTCTTTTGATCCCTTTTTGCCTTCTCTGCATTGTACTTTTCTTCCATTTGAGTGGCCTTATCTATTACTGTAGTCAGTAAAGTAAACTCTGTGGCAAGTAAGGCATTATGTAATGCAACATTTAATCCCCTTCTGAATCTACTAATCATATCTACCTCTGTGGGAACCAAGTGAGCAACATATCTACTCAGTATAATGAACTCCTCAGCATAATCCTCAACTGAGAGATTCCCCTGCTCAATCTGCTCAAATCTCACCAAGTAACGGGTCCTAACACCCTCAGTAATGAACTTCTGTATCAAACCCTGGCGAAACTCTGTCCAGGTAGATGGGTACTCTCCGTATAATCTGGTCTCTATATGTCTGGAAAACCATGTCCAGGCTTTCCCTTTGAGTAATAACCCTACCAACTCGACTAATCTAAGCTCTGAACAAGGTAGTCTCCTAACTACCTTCTCTACCTCCTCCAGAAAGTCTACCGGATCTGTGCCTCGATCCCCTCGAAACTCTGGTAGGTTTAGCTTCAGAAAGCTAAACATAGAAACTCCACCCTCCGGAATCTCCCTCCTAACATCCTGTGCAGCTGGCTGCCTTTGAGCCCCCACTGGCTGCACAGGAGCCGGTGCCATAACCTCTGGCATCACAGATGGCTGAACTACCGCAGGAGCAGGCTGTGGTTGTGCTTGCTGTCTCTCTCTCCTCAAATCAGCTATCTCTCTCCTCAACTCCATCATGCCCCACATCATCTCTATCCTCCACTGATCATCTCCTCTATCTGAGCCCTCTGAAGTCTGCCTGGACCAGGACAGACCCTCAGATATTGATACCTCCCTTACCGGGGACTCATTGGAGGCAACCTCAGCCTCCCGAGTATCTTTGTCTCTACTGTCTAGCATGTCTGCAATCTGTCAGTCTGACATGTCTGCAATCTGTTAGGAAAATACGAAAACAGTCTCAGAATATAGTAAAAACACAGAATATAAACATACAACAGACGACAACAGTAATAACGACAAAGGAAATCCTATACTCCATGGTATACTTAATTTTACCCCATTCTATAACTAATCACTATTCCTCTGAAATTTTATCACTATTCATCTGTTACCTTAATTCACATTCTGTAAACCTAGTGCTCTGATACCACCTCTGTCACGACCCAGTTTCCTGAACCGCGACTGTCCTAGGACACGGGAGATGCCAATGGTGATCGGCACCTGTATAACCCAGTATCATTACACAATCTATCAACCTCAATATATTATTCATTTATTATAGTTACCATCCATTATATTATCCTATTAATCATTCTGAAAACCTGTTAATTATCCTATCATCATAATGCGATTGGCTGTCACAAATATATATCATGCATCATATGTGATCAATATAGTCTATCAATAACAAATATAGACAATGTTCATCTTGTGCAGCTGGCTGCCTCTGAGCCCCCACTGGCTGCACAGAAGCCGGTGCCACAACCTCTGGCATCACAGGTGGCTGAACTACCGTAGGACCAGGTTGTGACTGTGCCTGCTGTCTCTCTCTCCTCAAATCAGCTATCTCTCTCCTTAACTCCACCATGCCCCGCATCATCTCCATCATCCACTGATCATCTCCTCTATCTGAGCCCTCTGAAGTCTGCCTGGACTGGGATGGACCCTTAGATACTGACACCTTCCTTACCGGGGACTCATTAGAGGCAACCTCAACCTCGCGAGTATCTCTGTCTCTACTATCTGGCATGTCTGCAATCTGTCGGTCTGATATGTCTGCAATTTGTCAGGAAAATACGAAAACAATCTCAGAATATAGTAAAAACGTAGAATATAAACATACAACAGACGATAACAGCAATAACGACAAAGGAAATCCTATGCTCCATGGTATACTTAATTCTACCCCATTCTGTAACTAATCACTATTTCTCTGAAATTTTATCACTATTCATCTGTTACCTAGATTCACATTCTGTAAACCTAGTGCTTTGATACCACCTCTGTCATGTGATCAATATAGTCCATCATTAACAAATATAGACAATGTTCATCTCCTAGCTACCCAATACATACCCATGGAGCAGCTAGATCATGAACACCAAAATAATATAGTACAGAAATCCAAAATAGAAATATACATCAGAAATCTGAAGCAGAAAATCCACAGAGAACAAAAGGCTGGATCCTGCTACCTATTCCTCTCCTGAAAGGGGTAAACAAATAAAAGGATGAGTGAAAGATACTCAGTGAATTTACATGCATCGCAATAATGAAATAGGTACAAAAAGGCAAAGAAATAAACCAAATGATAAACAATAAACAATAGGGTTATCAAAGTACAGTCAAGGTCAAGAAATATCAAATATATATTCGATTAAATATGGAAAGGAAGATAATGAGATGGACTGAATGAAAAGAAATCGAACGGTCACCAAACAATCGATATCACTGGACCATATAGGTCACCAGTATCATATCAATCAATATCACTGGACCATGTAGGTCACTAGTATCAAATGAGCATAAGGTTGATCAGGCCCTATGGCCAGGACCATAACCCCTCCTAGCTAGGGTACAAATATACAATGTGCATAAGGTCGACAGTATTTCCCCACTCCCCTGTCGAATCGGAAGTTCTTCCAAACCATAATGGGGTCAAAAGTAAGGGATACCATAAGCAACAATGGCATCCGAATATCAATCAATCAATGATAGTTGGTTTAGTATCAATCAATCAATATTCAATAAACTCATTTATAATATCAAAGGAAATTTACAATTAACAAAATCAAATATGATAATAAGATAAAGCAAGGAACAAAAGTGAGTTCGGTGGCCGAAACCAATAGTTCAATTGGCATACCATTATCGCCAACGACAGTGGTATTCAATTAGTAGGCCTATGACATGAAAATCACAAGCCAAATGACAAATAAACTATGCAAATTATCAAACACAAGGCACCAAACATTGACAAGCCAATAGGTTAGGGTTCGGAGCAAAATTGACTTGCCGATTCAATCCAATAATAAGGTACATTGTTCAATAACACAAGGGCATCAAAAGCAAGATTAAACAACATTAATTTAGGGACAAATTGGCAAGGAAAAACCAAAGGAAATCAAACAAACACATAGGCAAACTTTAGGGCACATAGTTCAGCCACAATTAGGGATTTCACAAATTGGTTCAATTCATTAATTTAATGATTCAAATATGGTATTTGATGCAATGTAAACTCACCTAAACCTTCCAAAAGCCAATGCAATAGCTAATTTCACCAATTCACCAAAATCCCTAATTTGAGCTTACTTTGGAAACCTACTTCCTTCAATCTACAATTCCACATCCAATTAACCATCAATTAGTTGTTCATTCATATCAAATTAAACATCTCTAACATCAATTTGACATTCCTAACACAAATTCAACATCTCACCCTTTACAACTTCAAATTCAACATTCAAATTGCAATTACTTTCCATTATGGATATACTAATGCAATTAAACTAATTACCCATTCAATAGAACCTAAAATAACACTAAATCGTCAATAAAATCAAACAAATAAATTACTCACCCAAATTACCCAAGTTGGCCGAAATTTCAAGGTGATTTTTGCTCCAATCAACAATCTATGGATGGAAATGGATAGAGCTAAATGAGAGCTTGATTTTGCTATCAAATTTCATTCAATTTGGTGAAGAAATGAAGAAGTTATGAAGAAAAGAAATTTAAAAGGAAGAAATGGCAACAATGGAGAAGAAATGGTGAAGAAGAAAGCTGCTGGAATTTCCGTGGAAATGGTGCTCAAATAAGACAAAATTGATTGCCAAATTATAACTTAATCCCTCAAGTTTCAATCTTTATATTTTGGTCCTTAAATCTTCTGAAATTTATTTTGAATGTTATGTTAAGATTTTGATACCAGTGTAAAAAGGAAACATGCTTATTTTAATTTATTCTTAATTATAAAAATAGTTCTAGAGTCATTCTGTAACTCCGACCAATCCATTTTCAAAATTCACCTTGAATTACTCTTTATTTACCAAAATGCCATTCTTTACTTTTCAGTGTTCCTAAATGATTTTCACTTCTTTCTTTTTACCAAAATTACATATAAATTATGGTTATATTTTATCCCCAAGCCAACTTTAGAAATTCTTTTGTTGACCGGACTGCTAATTTCTCGGCAATGTCCCGACACCGCCAGATTTTGGAAAAGTTTCAAATTCGCTTTCTAACTATGTTTCTAAAATTATTTCTCATCAATTAAAGACTAATGGACCACATACTGAGAAAAATTTCATGCATATGTGTTATGGCTTTCTAGGGTATTACAGATTCATCAATAATAGGGCTTGGACATGTGCTAATGCAAAATGGTGAGGTAATAGTTTATTCTTCTAGACAATGAAGGAGGCATGAACTAAATTATTTGACCTATAATCTGAAGATGGGTGCAGTTTGCATTGAAGATCTAGAGACACTACTTGTATGGGGAGAAATGTGAAATTTATACTGGCCACAAGAGCTTAAAATACATCTTTCAGCAGAAAGATTGAAGCCATAAGGAAAGAAGATGGATGGAATTATTTAAAAATTATGATTGTGATATCATTTATCATTTACCATTAAAAAAAGCTAATGTAATGGCATATGCTCTAAGTAAAAAATAATTGGAGACTTTAGCTTATATTCATATATATCGATGGCCATTGGTGAAGGAAGTATAGAGTTTACATGTTATAGGAGTTCAGTTTGAATTGCTAGATTCTAAAGTGCTTTTGGCACACTTCCATATCAAGCCATTTCTCATTTATTAGATCAAGAAAGTTGTTATGAACATTACAAGAACCATACCCCAAAAGCTAGCTCAAGAGGTTGGAGAGCCCAAAGTTGAAATCCCATACTTTTAATATGGGATTCACTAAGTCCCCTAGTTAGGATCCTAACATTTTCATGCAGTTGAATATCTAATGTCCTCGGTGGCTCTTACTCCTACTGACACTAGCCCGAACTCGGATTAATTTTTCTCAAGTCTACTAGTAATTTTAATCTAGTCTGCAGGGTACCCCTTTCCTAGCCTCAGGCTGTCTATGAGCATGGGTTGGATTTAGTACCAATAATTATAAAACTTGAGAGAACCACACCCCAAAAGTTAGGTCAAAAGGTTGAAGATCCCAAAATCCATTTAAACTCCACGTTGAAATCCTATACTTTTAATGTGAGATTCACCAAGTCTCATACCTTGGCCGACTGTGAGGATCCTCAATTGGTAAAGTTGAAGAATGATGTGGAAACAGATAAAGCTTATGGTTTTGTCATTGTAGATGGGTTTTTAGGTATGGTACAATGTTGTGTGTTCCTGTAGTGAATAACCTGAGAGAGCAAATCATAAAGGAAGCACATCATATGACATATTATGTACATCCAAATGCAACTAAGATATACCATAATGTTAAGAACACTTATTAGTGGAATGGGATGAAGAGGGACACTACGAAGTTTATGGTTAGATGTTTGATATGCCAATAGGTGAAGTTCGAGTACTAAAAGTCTTCTAGGTTACTTTAACAATTGCCATTGCCAAAATAGAAATGGAAAAGGGTTATCACAGACTTTGTCATAGATTTGCCAAGGACTTCTAGTGGATATTAACTCTATAGGGTATTGTAGATAGATTGACTAAGTCAACTCACTTTTTGCTAGTTAAGACCATATATTCGACCTCATAATATGCTCAACTATACCTTGATAAGATAGTAAGGCTTCATGGCATTCCCATTTTGATTATATCAAATAAAGGGACTCAGTTTATATCGAGATTTTGACAAAAATTGCAAAAGTCATTAGACATTCAATTAAATTTCAATGTGGCTTTTCACCCTCAAACAAATGTCCAATCCGAGAGAACCATCTAAACTCAAAAGGATATGTTTAGGATGTGAATTCTAGACTTTTGTAGGAATTGGGATAAACATCTAACTTTGATTGAGTTTGCCTATAAAAATAACTATCATTTGACCATCAAGATGGCATCCTAAGTAGTTTTGTATGGGAAGAAATGTGGATCTCTCATTTGTTAGGATGAGATAGGTGAGAAGTTCATTGAGGGACCCAACTTAATTCAATACACAACAGATAGAATACATCTCATTAAGGAATGGTTGAAGATGACTTTTAATTTCCACAAGAGCTATGCCAATCTTATAAGGTGAGAAATTCTATTTGCCATTGGTGATCATGTGTTCTTAAAAATTTTGTCCGTAAAAGGTGTAATTAGATTTGGCAAGAAGAGGAAATTATCTTTGAGGTACATTGGTCCGTTTGAGATTTTGGATAGAGTTAGGAAAATATATGTTATAAATATACTATATATGTATATATATAACACTATGCTCAGTTTAATGCACGTCATGTCTTTAGGTTCCCATGTGAAGCAGTCCATAAATTTTGTGATTACAATGCGTAAGGTTGTTTTACGGTGATGCAATGTATATGATTTTTATTTTATCATCTATACTGGGTTAATTGATTCTTTGCTCTCTTTTTTTTATTTTTTATTTTTTTCATTTTTCTCGCCTCTTTTTTTTATATATATCTCATTTATATTGCTCGAATAAAAATATAAGCATATACAAAAGATCAAATTTTTCATTACGGATAAAAAGTCCCATCATTACTAGTTACATCACATTTAAAAGACAAACCAGGATGCAATTGACTCGGAATCTGACTCGTGTTCGAATTTTGACTCAGATTTTGACTAAACTAAAAAAAGAAGAAAATGACTCAAATGACTCTAACTCTAACTTAGTTTCATATTCTAACTCAGAATCTAACTCGACTTGGAACTTAGACCAGGAATGAGGCTTGACATTGGGGTTGGGATTCTTTTCAAAGTGCTAATTGTCTAGTTAAACCAGGACTATTGGATTAGCTTTTTAGGGTCTGTTTCTACTCCACTTCCTATCATGGAGACTTATTCAAAGAGAGTAGTCTTCCATGTCTTCTTCCTAATCCTGATCCAACTAGCTGTCAACCCTTTAAGCTGAGCCTGTATTTTAAGTTTTTCGGGATTATAGAACGATTTGAAGATCAATGGGGATATTGGATTCTAGCTTAGAGGGGAGAATGATGTCTCTATTATCAATGAGATCCTGGATTTTATGCCTCAAGTTTTTGCACACGTCTACTTTGTGTTTGGCTTTCTGATGGTATTCACAATGCTCATTGGCATTGTAGCCTTTTGTTAGAGGGTTAGGAGGTGCCTTTGGCTCTAAAAGCGTGATCAGCTTGGATTCCAAAGCTTTCTTAAACACCAGGCTCAGAGGCATACCTAAATCGCTGAATTTTCTCCTTTCCAGCTTCAAAGGTTATCATTCAGCAATGGTTGCTACCTCCTTACTATTCTATTCAGCAGAGGAGGCATTGTTCTACTTATACCTTTTTACTATTGGGTGGCTCTATTCAAGCATAATGGTGTTGTGCTTCCAAGATCTTCTTATAGGTGTATGGATGTGATTTTCCCTGCCTTGAAAAAGATTGGAGGATAGAGAGGGATTAGTGTTTGAGCTTGGTTGTGGGATAGTGCTGGTCAGATCAACACTGGGCATGGTATTTGGGCCACTTGATTTTAACTTGATCTGATCCATGAATTCTCCTTCATGCTATCCAAGGATTTGGTCAAATAGGCCATCGCATTATGGAAAAGGGTCTACTTAGTACTTTGTGCTTTATAGA
Source organism: Aleurites moluccanus (assembly GCA_948193065.1). Taxonomy (NCBI): domain Eukaryota; kingdom Viridiplantae; phylum Streptophyta; class Magnoliopsida; order Malpighiales; family Euphorbiaceae; genus Aleurites; species Aleurites moluccanus. The sequence continues at coordinate 8,560 of CANXYC010275692.1, read as the reverse complement.
AGTAAGCTTGTTGAGCAACTAAGTCATTGTTGAAGTCGTTCTGTTGATCGACCAATGCCTTGTTTAAGCGGATTTTTTGAGCACTCATGGCAGAGTTGAGCATGGCTTGGAAATTTTCCTCCTATTTCTTGAGGAGAGTGGTTATGGCATTCGCATCGATCTGACTAGCTATCGATACCCTTCACAAAATAAGACAGGGGGTCAAATTCATTGTACAAGGTTTGTCGGATTGACTGAAAATGGTGCAGGTTTGATATGCATAGTTTTCAAGAAAAAAAGATTCCTTTAGGTTGATAGGTCAGATTCACTGTTAAAAGTTTGGGTCTGATATATACAGTTTGGTTGGATTCACTGTAAAGGATGCAGTTCTGATATGTATGATTTTCGAGAAAAAAGATTCCTCTAGTTCGATGAGTCAGATTCATTATAACAGGTTTGGGTCTGATACAGTTATGGTGTGTCGGATTTATTGTTTGAGGTATAGGTCTGATACACATTATTTTTCAAATAAGTAAGTCAGGTTCATTATTTGGTCGGGTATATGATTTTCTATTTAGTGGGTCAGATTCACTATTTGGTAGGGTATATGGTTTTTTGTTTAGTGGGTCAGGGCCACCGTTTAGGTCGATTGTTCGGTTTTCTGGTGAGCAGGTCAGCTTCTCAAGGTTTGGGTCGGATATTTGGCTTCTTATTTAGTGGATCAGGTTCTCTATGTGGTTTTTGGGTAAGTGGGTCGGTTTCACTATTTAGTTTTTTGGTAAGTTGGTCAGTTTCTCATGGCTTGGGTCAAATATTTAGTGGATCAGATTCACTGTATGGTTTTTGGATAAGTGGGTCAATTTCATTGTTCAGTAGACTTTGTCTAAGTAGGTTGGTTCACTATTTAGGTCAGATACTTAGTTTTCTATTTAGTGGGTTAGGTTCACTATTCTATTTTTTGTTTAGTGGGTCGGTTTCATTGTTTGGGGTTCAAGTCGAGTATGTAAATTTTTTAGGCAAATGTCTAATTGCTCAAGTTTTTTCGATTTAGAAACTGTTTAGGGTTTGACTATTAACTCTTCAGTTTTTGGTCCACAAGTCTAGAAGGAATGGTCTACGCATGGACATATATATGCATGTATGCATGGATGTGTGAGAAAATCTATTTTATGAACATGACATCTGATTTATTATGGTTCATAGGCCCACGCATGGACATATATATGCATGTATGCATGGATGTGTGAGAAAATCTATTTCATGAACATGACATCTGATTTATTATGGTTCATGGGCCCTAAGGTCAAGTTCTAGAGTTTGACTACATGAAGGCTAGGTGGCTTAGATAAAAGGGTCCTATCATACTAAGGCAGCTATATACCTAACCACATATGAAACAAAGAGTTTCATGTGGGTCCTACAGTACTGCATGTCCGTTACACCTTAAAATGATTAAGAATTCGTCGCGAGTTGGATACTTTCACTATCTTCTGACATATCCAAAAAGGGTTATCAAATCAATGCTACTCACAATCCAAGGCTGAGATTTGTAACTGGTAAGGGACAAAGTGTCATGACCCTTTTCCGAATCACGACGGTCCTAGGATGTGGGAGATGCCGAGGCGACCGGCACCCGTAGAACCCATCAATCACTACAATGCAATTACAATATCGCAGCGGAAACATATCTTTACCCATCATCATCAATAGCAATATATATGACCATTCACTCACATATGCACTATTCATTCTGTCACTTTTTATAAATACCATAATCATATCATTAACAATCTCCAATATTCTCATACATATAATGTTCATACTCTAACTATACCATACAAAACCCATGGAGCAGCTAGGATATGACCATACAAAATAATATAGTGTTCATAATATTACACTGACACAAGATCTGTAGAATCCACAGAGAGTCAAAAGAGCTGGGATATCTGCCTCCTACTCTGCACCTGAGAGGGTAAACAGTGAGAGGGTGAGTATATATGATACTCAATGAATCTAATATGCATCAACCAATAAAATGGATAATGGAATATCAATAAGCAATAAATAGATGACATAAATGAATCAAACTGCCCAGAATATCTGTAATACAGAATCAAGTACAGAATATAACTGTAAGTAAATAATCACATCAATGAAGCACATATCATATGGATAAGATGGAAATGACAGATATAGAGCCATGAAACGCATAGAAATGTGCCAAGCATAAATCACTATATATATATAAAAAAAAAAAACATAAGACTGTACGAGTCTTATGACTAGGACATCCCTTCCTAGTACAGGGTATCAATCAATACAATGTGCACAAGGCCGACAGCATGAACTCACTACCCTGTCGGAACGGTAGCTCTGTCAAAGCACCTCGAAATCAATAGAAGCAATAAACACATCAATAGATACCATTTCAAACTAATGGCATCGGCATGTATCAATAACTCATTAGGATTCAATTTAATGAGCATAAAGTCAATAAAACATCAATAATAATCGGTTAAACAATGACCAAAGGTCTAGCGATAAAAAATGGGAACAAACATAAAATGGACATTTGCAACCAAAAAGTTGACATAATTGGCATGCCATTGTCGCTGGTGACGGTGGCATTCAAATGGTTGGCTTACGGATTTTTCGGCATAGTTTTGGTGCAACATTGACATTGCTTCAATTTTCAACAAATATATATATGGAAAGCAATTTATAGGCAATAACCACAACTCAATAATCTTCATCAAGCATATCAATTTCGCATGGAAAACAAGTCCAAAACCAAAGCACAAAATTAGGCATTTTGCCCTAAATGAGGTTTGGCCAAAATGGCCATTTTGCATATGAGTTCCAATTGATATTCTATCAATTTAAGAATGAAAAATGATGCATAAAAGACTCACCTAGCACTCCAAATCACCTAGCAAAATTGCCTTGCCACCCAATTCCTCAATTCCTCACAATAGGTAAAATCGGCAACTTTCTCCAACCGAATTTTCTACAACAATGTAAACATTAATTAATCACCAATAAACATCCAATTGACTTATTCTATACTCAATTTACACATCCTAACTCATATAGACAACATCATTTCATACAACTTCACTTTAGGGTTTGGAAATTGGGGAAAATTGCTTAATGCAACAATTGATACAATTAAACCATTTACCCAATCCTACTAACATCTAATTAACCTAATTAAACTATAAAAATCAACAAATGAACAACTTACCCAAAATCTTCAAAGTGGCCGAAATTTCCAACTTGGTGTTCTTGAATTTTCCTTGAATTTCTATAATTGAATTTGATGGATAAAGGTTTGTATGGTGTTTGTTTCTAATTTCTAACAATTTCTCTTCACAAAATGTGAGAAAATTTGATTGGAAATGGAAAATGGAAATTTTGGATGGAAGAACAAAGAAATGGCAAATTTTTTTTCTAAGTCTTACTTATATAGTAAGACAAAAATGATAAATTTCACTTTTGGTCCTCCAACTTTCCTTAATTTGCTTTTGGTACTTTTTTGCTCGGTAATTCATTTTGATAATTCTGTCGGGAATTGGAATTCAAAGTGAATATTCAAATATTTTATTTTTATTAATACTAATTAATAAAAATAGTTTCAAAGCCGTCCTGAAACTCAGAATGTTGAAATTTCACTATATCCCCAAAGTTCCCTTTATTTACGGTTTTGCCATCGCTTACTTTATCAGTGTTCTTAAACAATTATACCTCTTTCTTTTTACTGTATTTATACATGAATATACATTATTATTTACCCTCTTGTCAAAATCAGAAATTCATCCGTAGACCGTACTACTATTTTTGCGGCGGCAATATTGGTACCGACGATTTCCAAAAAAATTTCTCATTTTTGCTCTAACTGAGTTTTCAAAATTATCTTTAGTCATTTTGATAATTTCAAACCATATACTGAGAAATTATTTCACAAAAACATGTTATGCATATATAGGGTATTACACAAAGAGTCTATATAATGATGCATATAATGTAAAGTCAGATTTAAATTTAAAAGCCAAGCCTGAGTTTCTTCGAAAAAATATTTTTCAAACTAATTAGTAGTTCTCTTTTTATTTTCTTTGAAAAATGACAATTTCCTGGTGGAGTCGCCATATGTGAGGCCTTGTCCGAGCACTTCATCCAGTCCGCTCGAGGAATCAAAATGCTTATTTGGGGGATTCATCCTATGTTGCGAGTTGCCGTTGCTTTTTCTTTTTTCGAGAGATTGATTGTGATTGATTTTTTGTTTATCATGTTTTCTATTCTAAAATCATTTCAGTTTTGAAATCTGTAGAACCCAATGACGACCGGCACCCGTAAAACCCAGTATCACATGTATAATCTATAACCATTAATTAATCATTCATTTTACTTAATTACTATTCATTTTGTAATTCTGCAATTCTTTCTATAATCTAATGCAGTTAGCTGCAATAATCATCACCACATATCATATTAGCATTATATACCATAAAATATCATCATATATATATACAGATACATGTTCATATCTTAACTAACCCATACATACCCCATGGAGCAGCTAGAACATGAACACCAAAATTACAGAATTTAGAATAATTACATAGATGACAAAAGATGGCAGAAATCAACAGAGAGTCTGAACTTGGGATTCTGCTACCTACTCAGCACCTAAAATGGCTAAACAGAGAAAGGGGTAAGTATATAAGATATTCAGTGAATCTATATGCATCGCCAATAAAATATAATTGGATAACAGATGGAACAATGATATCAGTAGGTCAATATAAACAGTTTACAGAATCAATAACAGATGGTGATAGAATAGTCAATAAGTATATCATAGGTTCGGTATAATATGGAAAGATAGATAAAGGGCCAGTACAGTATGGACTATAAGTAAACATACAGTCTCCAGTAATATCAGTATCAGTAAGCATAAGACTGATCAGATCTTATGGTCAGGACCATAACCATTCCCAGCTAGGGCATCAGTAATACAATGTGCATATTACTGACAGTATGTACCTACTACCCTGTCGGAGCGGCAGCTCTGTCAAGCCATGTTAGGGCCAATATAAGAATGAAACATATCAATAGATACCATTATGCAACAATGGTATCATCAAAGGCAATAGGCTCAATATCATTCAAATCAAGTAGCAATTGAATCAATGGCATTATAATATATAGTATACAATCAATGATAATCAGTATGGTAATCAACAAAGGTATGGAACAATGGTTGGTTATACAAAGAAAATCGGTAGCCAATTGGCATGCCAATGTCGCTGGCGATGATGGCATTCAAATGGTAGGCCTATGGAAGAAAATGCAATAGGCCAATGGAAAAATAACTAGTCATTTTGTCAAACACTTGGTGGGCAACATTGAATGGGCAAATTGGCTAGGTTTTGGTGCAAGGTTAACAAATCTCATTCAATCAACAATCAAACCACATTGTCAACAATACAATAGGCAATAAATATACCATAGGAAACAATAATAAATGGATAAAAATAGTTAAGGAATTTCAAGGAAAAATTAAACAAAATCAATGGCAATGAATACTAAATATGGTTCGGCCAAATCAAGGAATTTATGAATGGTTTCCAATATTCAATCTAAAGTATTAGACATGTTATTTGATGCATATAAGACTCACCAATAGTTTCCAATAGCTTAGGAAAATTGAATTCCACCACTTTTCTTCTGTAACACCTGCCATTTTTATATATATCTATATGTGTGTATATTTTAAACTAGATCGGTCTAGTTCATAAATCCTGCAATAAGTCTGAAATTTTATTTCTTTTGAGAATGTTAGAGAATGAACGAGTCAAAAGAGTGAGCAGGGAAAAATATTCTTTTGTATAATATTGATTGATGGTTGTAAAATTATAAAAGAAATTGGAAAATTTTAACTTAAGAGAAACCAACTTGAATCAAACTTGCCGGACCGTTCTAGGAGAGTAAAGTCAGTATGAAATGTAGATTTCTTTTAATTTAGATTCTTGATATGTTGAACCCCTAAATTGTATATTTTAAGTGACAAAAGAATCAAGGATTTAGAATATCTGTAGCACAATTGCGAACTGGGTTAGTATAAGGGGTTAGAGTAAGGTTCCAGCTCGGCAATTGCGAGCTGGCCTTGCGAACTGGTAATGGCGAGCAGGCATTGCGAAGAGGCATTTCGAGCTGGAAAATGGCGAAGTGGCATTGGCGAGCTGGCATTTACTAGCCGGCAATGCGAAGAGGCATTGCGAGTTGGGAATGGCAAACTGGCGGTTGCGAGCCGGCAATGCGAAGAGGCATTGCGAGCTGGGAATGGTGAACTGGCATTTGTAAGCTGGCAATGCGAAGAGGGATTGCGAGCTGGGAAAGGCGAACTGGCATTTGCGAGCCAGCAATGCGAAAAGGCATTGTGAGCTGGGAAAGGCGAACTGGCATTTGCGAGCCGGCAATGCGAGGAGGCATTGTGAGCTGGGAATGGCAAACTGGCATTTGCGCGCTGGCAATTGCGAAGTGGTAATTGCGAGCTAGAATGGCGAAGAAGAAATGGCGAGGAGAAAATTACTGAGACAGTAGCCTATTTAAAGAGGCAGTAACTGATTGTTTATTTTACGATAACTCATATTTCTTTCCTTCTCTGTTTCTCCGTCGTTCTTCTTTTCTCCAAGGAAGACCGAAACACTGTTTTCCATTTTCTTCCTCAAATTTCTCCATTTCTTCATCAAATTTCTGAGGAAATTTTATAGAAATCTTAAGTATTATCTGTGCTCATCTCTTTTCCATCATAAATTAGTGGAACGGAGCTTAGAATTTCAAGAGACAATGAAGAATAGATTTCAGCCCATTTTAACCCATTTGGGGTAAGGGTTTATTTGTTGGTTTTAATTGATTAATTAGATGTTATTTAGGTTGAAATAGATGGGTTTAGTATTAATTTATTTAGATTGATACTAATTTATGGTAATCCCTAAATTTGAGAGTTTATTTGGACTTGTAAGATATGATTTGATAATCTAGTAATGAGTTTTATTAATTGATGGTATAATTAGTTAATTGGATGTAAGTGAACAACTAATTGATGGTTAATTTGATGTAATTTTGTAGATTGTGGAATTGAAGTTCTCAAAGTAGCCAAAATTTAGGGATTTTGTGGAATTGGTTCAATTAGCTAGTGCATTGGCTATTAGAAGCATTAGATGAGTTCTACATGCATTATTTAATATGCCTAAATGCTTGAATTGATTATTGGACACCATTTGTGAAAAACCCCAAATGGCCGAACCCTTTTGCCTTTGTGTTACCTTTGGATTTTTTCCTTGGTTTGCGCTTAAATTTTCCCTTGCCAAACCAATCCATATGATGTTGTATAACTTTGTTTATTTCCGAACACAACTTTTGTCTTATGATTTTCCTTAATACCAATCCCTTAATTGATAATTGTATATTGTACATGACATGGCCATTGTTGATAATGAATATTGAATTGATTGATACCGAACGGATTGTTATTTGATTGACTGTATCCTAATGCCATTATTGCTTATGGTATCCCTCATTATTGACCTTGATATGGTTTTGGCAGAACTACCGATTCGACAGGGTAGTGGAGAAATACTGTCGACCTTGTGCACATTGTATTATTGGTACCCTAGCTAGGAGGGGTTATGGTCCTGGCCATAGGGCCTTATCAGCCTTATGCTTATTAATCCTGATATGGATATATTGGCGACCTACATGGTCCAATGATATTTATTGTTTGGAGATTGTATGATTTCTTTTCATACAGTCCATCCCATTATCTGTTTTTCCATATGTAACTGAGCCGGAATGATTTTATATGGCTTTACTGTACCTTGACACTTACTCCGTACACTTATATTTCATTGATTGATACCTTTGGTTAGGTAATACCTATTATTTATTGTGATGCATGTGAATTCACTGAGTATCATCTATATTCACCCATTTATTGTTTACCCATTTCAGGAGAAGATTAGAGTTGCAGAATCCAGACTTCTATTACTCTGAGGATTCTGCTACAGATTTTCAGATGTATACATATATATTCTATTTTGTATAACATGTATTTTGGTGTTCATTATCTAACTGCTTCATGGGTATGTACGGGTTAGCTAGGAAATGAACATGTATATAATGATGGTATTATTATATTAATGATATTATATGATGATGTATAATATGATATTGTGACAATTGATGATTGCAGCCAATTACAGAAAGCATGACAAGTTAATAAAATGATTGGTAATTAATGAATATGAATAATATATTGTAATACCCTAGAAATGCATAACAGGTTTTAGTGAATAAAATTCTCAGTATATAGATTAAAATTATCGAAATAACTAATAATAATTTTAGAAAACCAGTTAGAGCGAAAACAGAAAAATTTTTCGGAAAACGTCGGTACCGATATCGCCGCCGTAAAAATAGCGGAACGGACGACGGATGAATTTTTGAATTTGGATTGAGGATAATTGATAAGTAATATTCATGTGTGAATACAGTAAAAAGAAATTTGAGAAAATAT
>CANXYC010275684.1:0-15135 GCA_948193065.1 Aleurites moluccanus | reverse complement strand
CTTATCCATAGTTCATAACTTATGTCTTTCGATTTTTTTTATACCATTGGTTTTATCCTTGAGAATATTGCTACTAACCATTTTCAGGCTTCAATTCGACTGTGGTGGTATATAAATTTTCATGCATTTTTGTATATATTTACTTACTGGGTATTTTATACTCACTCCCGTAGTTGTTAATCTTTTCAAGTGACGGTGAGGTCCGGGTTTCCACAGGCACATCCTTCTCCGCCGTGGACTTTTGATTTATATATGTAAAGACTAAGTTTTAATCTTTTGTTCTATAAATTGGTCTAGTTGCTCCATGGTACTGTAATATTAAGTTCGAGAAATTAGATTTTATATGTATTTACCCTTATGTATGATTATGGTTTAGTTATCTATTTTGGATGATTTAACAGGTATGATATGAGGGTGATTGTGATATGATTTGAGAAGTATGAATGAATTGATGAAGTGGAAATGAAGTTGAGTTGAAAAATAATATTGGAAGTGCTAAATTTTGTAATTTGATAAATGGGCATGTTGAAATTACAGAGGAGACTCTACCGGATTTTCGGCAGGGCATAGGCATACTATATGAGAATGAGAATTTGCATAATTAGAATATAGATAAGCACAAATGACATTGTATAAGATGAGTTCTTAAATGGATTAAAATTTGTAAGTTTTGGCTATATAGTATTAGGGGTTCATCGAGATACTGGTGGCCACTGGCATATCCTGTATCTTTGGACCGTCACAGCTTCCCGGTTTGAGTCGTGACAACAACGAATCGAGTATGTGACGAATTTTATAAAATCCAAACTCAACTTGTTTAAAAATAAAAATACCTGTTCGTCATCCACCCATTTTAGACAGGGTGGGACAGATAACGAAAGTTAATATTTGCTTATCATTTTTTCTTTTTAAAAATATTTTAGAAAAAATATTTTTGATGTCATTTTATTATAAGTGTATATTTATTTATGTATTTTTTATATATATTTATATAATATAATTTATATTTCATATAAAAATAATTAAAAGATAAAAAATTATATAAATTAGATATAAATATAATAATAAGAAATATAATATATTTAATCAGGTTTTGGATAAGTTACACCATCACTTGTATTTGATCTAATCTGATTTGAATTAAAAAAAGGCGCTTTGCTCTATTTATTAAAGGAGCAGGTAACATCTGTCCTATTTAGCGTGAGACGGGAGAAGTATTTAATGGAGCGGACAAAATTATCATCCCTCACAAATATCACTAAGCAAATTTACTTTTCAACTCTTTAAAATTGCTGAGAAAGATTTGAGAACTTGAAAAAACCCATAGCTTTGAGTAAATAACCAAACTTCACAAACCCCTATGAAGTAATAGAAAAAATTTCAGTTTTAGGTGTATAAAGTAAGTTAAAACGTGCACAAAATAAGCTAAAATAAAGAAGAAGCCGCTTGAAGGCTTCAAAAGCCAAATTATTTACTAGTCCAAAACCATGGACAAATTATAATTTAATTTTTAATATCGATCCAATTATGATAAATTAATGAATTAATCTTTGTATTTTTATTACATAGTATTATTTAGTCATTTTATTTATTTTCATCACATTTTCTGTTAAAAATAAATAAAACATGAAAAGAAAACAAAATTTTACTCAGAATGCCCTCATTTTCGCCCTAACCACTACTCTCTCTCTCTTTAACCATTCTTCTCCTTAACAATATGTGGTCTCTCGATCAAGGTCTTTGTCTGGGTCAGCATATCCATACCACCAACTACCACTGCACGTTACAATACAAGCAAGACCTCCGTGCATGGAACTGTATAGATAAGCCACCAGGAAATATACAAAAAAAAAAAAAAAAAAAAAATGGAAAAGAAAATTGAAAATCAAATTCAGATGGTGAAATCAAATTGTATAAGCAATATATTCCAACAATTGTGGTTGTTGAACTGGTTAGAGTTTAATTTGCTTTGCTCTGTTTTGCATTTTCAATTTCCAAAACAAACTTCAATTCCCTTATTTCTTTAAATGAAAAAATTGCCAGTAGCCTGAATCAACCAAGCAAATATGCATTTGCGATCTACAATCAGCGTTTCATATCATGAAAGGCTTACCACTGTCAACGTCGACCACCACTGCTCCAGCTTTCACCATTCGTCGTTGACCCAGCGCACCAGTCCAATCGGTTGGACTGCTGCTCCGCCAGTTGTCTTCTCTGACCCGCTATCACTCCAGATTGCTCTGTTTTATGGGTTTTTATTTTGCAAAAAAAAAAACTCAATATTGGTTAAAGCCTGGATCTGTGGGCTTCTCTGGAGGAGGAGGAGGACGAAGTGGTGGTAGTGGCTATGGCGGTGACAAGAGAGGCGGATAGATTTGGTGAAAGGAGAGAGAGATGGGAGGCGATTGAATTGGGAATGGAGAATTTATTTTTAATTTTAATTTTAATATTACCTTAAAATTGAATTAAAAATTAAAAAAATTAATTAATATTTGTTAATAAAATTTTATTTTGAGTGAGTTTGAAAATTTAAATATAAAAAAGTGATATTTTAATTTTTTATAAATTTAAAAATAAAAAAGTGGAAGAGTTATTTAATGTGACGGATTAAAATTAAATAATTAATTTATTAATTTTTTATAATATTGAAACTTAATTATAATTTAAATTAAATTTTTAAAATTAAATTATAATTTATCTTAAAAATACTATCTGATGTAGGTAAAAAAAAAAAAACCCTAATAAATGAAGGAGGAAGGATGTGCCGCTGGATATAGTCAAGTTGTACCTCGTGAAAAACTGAGAAGAGAAATTAAAATTAGGGAGGAAGAGGAGAAAAGTTAGAATAGAAAGAGAAACAACTTAGTGGGAGTTTGAAATTTTTTTTACATTCAATGTTAGCTTTTTTATTTATTTACAGTTATATCATATTCATTTGATTTTTTATATTTAATAATTATTAAATTATTAAATATATAAAAATTTTAATTTAAAATTTTCTTAAGAAAATTTTTATTTAATTAAATAAAAAAATTAAATTATCATTTTAAAAATATTTAAATAAAAAAATAAATATTAATATTTATTTTTAATAATTATTAAATATATTAATATTTAACAGTTAATAATATTATAATTATCAGTTTCTTACTTTCAATTATTAGAAACAATAGCGGAATCAAATGGAGCCTTATTTTTCTTTCTCCATTAATTAATAAACTAGTTGTTTGATTTTATTTAATTTAATATACGTTCCGTCCATTGAACGGATCGGACTTACTACTTTAGCTTTAATTACCGGGTTAAATGAATGAGTTGAAAAATCCGATCCGAAATTCACGTGCGCAACTTCAGTATCCCGTGCTACGGGCCCCTCCTCACTTAAGTGTAGTGAGACCGAGTACTCATCAATAATAGGAAAGTGATGGCATTTTCGAGAATCTCTCAAAAGGCAATCCTCTTTACATTCGAATCCAACCAAACTATATAAACCCAAACCCCCTCCTTTTTCCAAAAAGAAAAAAAATCAATTCAAAAGTACAGCCTCTCACTTCCCTCAGATTTTTATTTTCTTCTTAAGATGAATTGCCTTAACTATTTCCCAAGGTAAATTATTTAATATATTATAAATTTAATTCAATTTTATTTAATTTTTCATTTTTATTATTCAATAATTTTGGATAAGATTATTATAATTTTTGGTTTTGCCATTGTAGATCCTCTGCTTTGCCTTTGCAAGGATTCAAATGCTACCAGACAAAGCCTTCTTCTTCGTTGTTTTTTCCTGTTAATATAGTGGTAATTTCATCTTATTTTTTATTTTTTGTGTATGTGGATTCATATTTTTTCTTTTTGGTAAACTTAGCTATTACTGTGATTCGAACTCGAGCCCCTTCAGCTTGTAGATACACTCCGTAGGTTCAGTGATTATTTTGATTTCTTGTAGGGAATGAAGAACTTTAATTATCTGCATCAAAGTAGTGCTGTAAAGGTAGCTTAAGGAGAAGAAGATTCTTCAGATTCGGAATTATTTTTCTTCGACTTTCTTTCTATATTTGTTGTTTGACTCTCATTTTTTTATTATTTAAGATTAAGATGGATAATCAAATTTTTCTTTTTTCTTTTTAATATTCTCTTTTAGTAAATATCTCCTTGGTGTATTAGATTTTTATGGTATATTCCTTGCTTTCTTCGTATTATTCTATAACCCTTTTTTATTATTAATTTTTCTAATTTCAGGCATTTAAAATGAAATATTTTACTAAGAACTATTTTGATTTTTCCATGCTGATTTTGACAAATATTTTAAAAATAATATATATAAAAAAAATCTTTCTTGATGGTTGTTTCAATAAAAAGAAAAGATTATGAACATTATTTGCAATTTTACATGATCATACAAGATCAATTTGTTGGTTGGTAGGCTATTATTTATTGTAATTAAAGAAAGCTATTCTTTGTGGATTTGCCGCTTTGTTAAATTTTGAATTTTTTTATTTTCAAAAGAAAAAAAAAGGGTTTGAATTTGAACCTTTTCTGCTGCAAGATTATTTGATTTTGTTTCTTGCTTGTAGGCAATTTATGGTTCTGCAGCTAGTGCTGACACAGGTGCTGATGTGAAGGAAGACGAGGAAAAATCTGAGATATATAGTCACAACATGACAGAAGCTATGGGTGCTGGTAAGTCCAAAATTGCTATGGTCCCGTCTTAACTATCAAGAATAAGGTGTGTTCTATTTTGGGGGCATGCATCTGATTTTTTTTAAACGTTTGTGGTTCTGTAAATGTTTACTGTGACCAAAGAAACATAATTTTTTGATAGAGGGGATTATATACTCAGGCCTTTGTGGTCTTTTTTTTTTTTTTTAAATTTGACTCCGACTGGGACTCGAACTCAAGATCTTTTAGCCCTGAGATCCAGCACCATTGAACTAAGGTTCATTGGTCCTTCATGGTCTTTTTGTAGTCAATAGATGGATTAAATTGATGCTTCTATGGTTTAATATGATTGTTATGCTTTTCAAGGCTTTTCCTCATTTGTGATATGATATCATTTTCTTTTTAATCTGTAAAACTGCTACTCATTTGTTCCTTTGTGTTCTGCTACTCATTTGTTCCGTTGTGTTTTAGTACAGTTTTGACCTATAGGCATGATCTAGGAATGAACTACAACATCATTTGTCCAGATTTGATCGTAGGATCATGCCTACAGGTGATTCTCATTTTTTGAACTACATTATGAATCAATTTTTTATTTTCATAAATTATCTCTGATTTTTCCTATTTTGATTTATTTTTCTTGCTTCCAAATTGCTAGACTCCTGAAGATGTTGACAAACTTCGGAAAATAGGAGTGAAAACCATATATTGCTTGCAGCAAGACCCAGACTTGGAGTATCCTAAACAACCGTCTTTAAGTTAAATTTGAGATTAAGATTTGCCAAAAAAAAAAAAAGAGAGAGAGAGAAACACCTAGTTTTTTCATCCTTTTATATGGTCTCCGTTGATATGTAACACTTTGAGTATCTGAGACCCCGAGAAGTTTTATCATGTGAAAAGTAGTATACCTTTATTACTATATCCAGATATTTTGGGGTAGATATCAGTGCCATTCGGGAGTATGCCAACAAATGTGGTGACATTCAACATTTGCGTGCAGAGATAAGGCAAGTTATGACAAAACCATGTTTTTCATTCCTGTTGTGATATTCTACTTCTACTTTTCTGGCAACAACTTAAAAAGAAAATGGAAAGCAATAAGTAAAGAAAAAAGTCTTAAATATTCGACTGCTTTTTACAGTTGAACTTGTTCCCACTGAAAAAATTGTGGATGATATATGCATTGTATTTTTTTTTCACCAATTTTGAATTATTGTTGTTTTTGATCCTTCTCACCTTTTGCGGAACTTGGTATAGTACCTAATATTTGATGTAGCAGGGACTTTGATGCATTTGATTTACGGATACGGCTTCCAGCAGTGGTTAGTAAATTGCACAGAGCAATAAACCAAAATGGAGGTGTGACATATATACATTGCACAGCTGGATTAGGAAGAGCTCCTGCTGTTGCGGTATGCATTTCAGTTTTATTTCTGAAATATGTTCTTGTTTGGCCTAATTTCTTTAGCCAATGTCTTATGACTGGTTACTATTTATGACCGTGCATTAGGGTGCATGTGAGGTAAAAGGATGAATTTTAACATTCTCAGGCTTTTTCACAATAATAGTTGATTAATCTCTCCTTAATAGTGAACTGAGTGTTTGTTATGAATTACAGATGGCATACATGTTCTGGGTTCAGGGCTACAAACTTAGTGATGCTCATGATTTGCTTCTGGTAACTTTTTATTTCTTTCCTTTAACCTAGTGTTTTAACTTTAATGAAGGTACATGTATTGGTATGGCTTTCAGAGCATTTAGTAAATGTGAATGAATGTTTGATTTTAAAATTAAAGTTTCTCTGAAAGTGGATGAATTCTTTGATTAAATTTGTTGTGACAACTTCAAGATGTGTTTGTGTATCCAGTAAATGTACTTGTAAATTTGGCATATACATAATTACTGTTGGTTGGGTGCTTGAATTTTCAGTATGAGTTACATTATTGCAGAAGACGCTCAAATCTCTTTGATGTCAAATTGCAAAATACCGAGTATTATAAAGCAATGGTCTAACTTTTCTGATGAGCACCTTATGTAGTGGTTAAACATGGCCATCCCTTCTACTTTTCTAGCTTCTAATTGAGAGATCAGTTTTCACATTTTCCCAGTTATAAATTTGGTGTGATATCATTTCATTAAACTATAGCCAGATTTCCATGTGTGCATTTTATGTGTGCAACACAGAGGGTACAGAATATTCAATGACAAATTCTGTTGCTAGTTCGCCATTGCACCTTTCATGTCTGCAAGGGATTGGGCACATGATGGAAATTATTACTTTTATTGCATATTCAGTGTCAAAGAGGGTTGAGATGAGTTTAGTAAATGATAGAGAATATGGCAAATTCTGTTGCTAGTTTGCCATTGTGCAATTTATGTCTGCAAAGGATAGGGCACATGATGAAAATTATTACTTTTTATTGCACAGTGTCAAAGAGGGTTGAGATGAGTTTAGTAAATGAGAGAGAACTATAGTACAGAGTAGCCAATTAGCATCTTCAAGAAGCTCATTATTTCTTTTCTTGCAGAGCAAGCGCCAATGCTTCCCTAAGATGGATGCTATAAAAAGTGCAACTGCTGATATAGTGAGTTTTTTTCTGCCTTGAATATGGTTTTATTTTGTATATTTGATATTTTTTCTTTTTTGGCTTTGTTCATTTGAATGGCTTACATAACTGGACTTTTCTAAAGAAAAACAACCTTTACACAGTTTGTAATAATACTCTGTGATTTATTCCCACCATGTACTTTCTGCACATCATATTGCAAATGCATTATTTGGCATATGATGCGTCTAAACTGGCCTGTGTATTTTAAATTTGGAAAAATTGTGCCGTCAGTGTCTGTACTTTTTAAAAATTGCTATTTTAGTGTCTGCACTATTTTTTGGTCCAATCAGTGTCTGAACTATAAAAAAAGGTCTTATTTAAGTGTTTTTGTCCATTTTCCTGTCACCGGAGTGTAAAAAGGACAAAATTACCCATCCAAACTTTTGAAATGCAACCAGAGAGATTGTTAATCAATTTTTTTTCACAAATGGGAATAGAGAGCCAATTAGTAACTTAATGCTAGATAAATCAAGAGGACTTGTGATGAAATTATAAGAATCAACTGGAAAAGCATATCAATTGAGATGGATTCCAACAAATCCAGTCAAGTCAATCTCGAGCTCTTTAACTCTCTTTCTTATTGCAAAGCTAATCCATTTATCAACATGGTGATCATAATTTCTATCCAAATCAAAACAAACTCTAAAATTGTCTAAATCTGAACCACAATGATAATCGACTACTTGATTCATCCATCTTGCGAACTTCTTCCTTTGCCTTTTTCAGTAATTGGGTTCCAATTTGATTTCCCACTTTATTTTTGAGGAATCAAAGTTTAAACGAGTATTGAACACCCACAAAATTTTCCTTTTGTGGGAGAGGTCACTAGTTCTTGCTGCTTCTTTTATTGTGAAGTGAGAGAGAATGGAACCAAGAATGTTTTCAGGTAGTTGACTGATTGGATCCTCCATAGAAATTTCAATCTTTATCCCAATAATGGGAGCAAAACATATCAAAAATTAGCTAGAAATTCAATTGAATCTCATATTTTGAGCTTCAACGTTGTCAAATTTAAAAAATTAATTTCAAGCTAACAAGTGTAAAAGACTAAAAATAACAATTGTAAAATTACAGAGAAAAAACTAAATGCAATAAAAAAAATTTCATGAAAACAATAATGAAAAGGCAATGAATTTACCTTGTGATTTGAGTTGATAAAAGATTTCTTCTTAGATCTTTTGCCCATCTAACAGAGTCACCAATTCCATAAGGCAAAAGCAAAGGTTTAGAATTTTGCCTCTTAAAATAATCTTTCTCGTCTGTAAAGCTTCAAAGCGACTAGGAGAAGAGAGAGAGAGAGTCGGTTCAACCAAAACCCAGAGACACCGAGTAAGTACAAAAATACCAAAACGCTAAATCCGGTACATGTACCCTTATTTCGGTTTATCTAGCATTTCAAAAGTTCAGAGGGTAACTTTGTCCTTTTTGCACACTAGTGACTTAAAAAAGGAGCAAAAACACTTAGATACTATTTTTTATAGTTGAGACACTGATCCAACCAAAAAATATTTCAGACACCAAAATAACAGATTTAAAATGCACAGACAGACACCAACAATATAACTTTTCCTTTTAACTTTCAGCCAGAGTTCAGTTATATGTGTAAGAGATCATCATTTTACCATTCCATTTTGTTTGACAACCTAACTTACAGTGACTTTGAGGTGGGCATGTCTTTTGACATCACACAATAGTCATGCAGCTGCATTTCAAATTTCCTCGTGCTCTAATTCTTCATTTGGCTATTTATAGAGAGGTTGAAAGGTTTAAGAAAAATGTCTAGCTGAAAATAACTGTCTTCCATATTTCTTAAACACGTTTCTTTCCGAAAGAATTTCATCAGCAGTGGAGATGGGGACAACTTGGTGAATAATCTATATGAGACTTGGGACAAATGGATATTTCTTCGTATGGAGAATGGAAACTATTCTTTTAATTCTTATTTCCATTAAAGTTTCCTATGGAAAACAAAATTAAGTCTTTCAATTTGAAACTATTTCAGTAGATAAACCTAATTCCCAGTTATTTCTTTATGGTAACTTTGTTTTTCCTGACTGAGTACTACATACTTCTGGTTACTGTTTGTCTATTTTAGTGATCTGTGAGGAGTGCATAACTAAGTCTGTCAGGGTTTAAGAAATAAGAATAAATGGAAAAATAAATTAGGCTGAGTTTTAGGGGCCCATGTTATTTGCCTCCCTAATTTCAGTGATTGATCAATTATGGGAGTGCCCTGTATAAGGTGGAAAATTAAATTATCTTAGTTTGAGAAATAAATGCTTGATAATTTCGTGTAATTGCTATATTCTCTAAGAATCACAAGCTTTAAGATGTAATAAATATTTCTGCCTTACAATGTTTAGACATTGCAAACTAATTTGCTCCATTTCTCTTATTTGAAAGATTACTGGTCAGAGGAAGAAGATTGTTACTCTGACATGGAAAGATGAGAACTGCTCTACAGTGGAAATTTCTGGACTTGATATCGGATGGGGCCAGGTAAGTTTGCTGTATGAACTCACTTTCTGGGTGCTTTATTGTAGCATTTAGAATAGTTTTTTGTGGTCAGCACTGATAAACTATGGAATGATATGGACCCTGTTTTGACTTGAAAGGCGCCAATTTTCGCTGCTTCATGATGACAAATGTCATATGGGCTTCCATATAAATACTTGGATGTCCAGTAGTCATGCATGTGCTCTTGCTTGCATCTACATATACATATAAACATGCATACATGCACGTTTCTGTCTGGCTGGCTAGTTAGAAAGATTAGTTATAAATGACAGTGCTGGATATGCCTTTGGCAGGTCTTTTAGCTATTCCAGCGCAGTATGACATGTTAGGCATAAAATGCATGCGAAGCTGCACTCCCTCAGGACACATATTTTCCTTCAATGTACAAGCAGTCAGGCACAGTAATTCTTTTTTTAATTATTAGATCTTTTATTAGTTATTAAAAATGATTAAATTAAGTGAATTTTCTATGGGAAATAGGATAGACATAGTGGTTCTCCAATGGGATACTACTTATACTAAGATATTTTCTTGCTTACTGCTTGGTTTAGTATTTGTTTTATTATTTAAGAAATTGGATTTATGCTATACTTTATTGACTCGACTCATTTCATATCATGATTCAAAGGTTAAAAATCGGCATAGTTCACTAATTCTTATCGTTGAAATCTTAAATTTTTTTTATAGAATTCCTTTCCTTGGATGATCAGTCAATTACTTCTTCGAAATGCTAAGAAAAAAAGATTTCTTGATTTTCTTTTATTAATAGTAATATATATCTAGATTTTTTTTCCTTTTCATTGATTTTATTCTTTTGGTGGATGCTGGATTCATATTGAAAATAATCAGAAATCTTGGATCAAGATCTTGTATATTATAAAAAGGAAGAGTAAGAGATTAGAGGCCTTTACATGTATATCAAAGCTGTTAATGGATTTGAATGTACAAATTTGTGACTTCTATAAAATCCATAAACCTTTTCCCCTATCCATAGTGGTGGATGGACATTTTATTTTGAAACAAGGCATTTGAAGTTGTGTTCAAAATAAAATTAATTTTTATCGGGCAAGGATTGATTTGTTGGTTTGGACTTGCATTTCCACATTTTTAGAAAAATTAAATTTTTTTTATAATAAAAAGAAATTTTATGGAATAAAGAAAGGAGAATACATAAAGATGAAGCCAATGCATTTTACCTTTCCATTTGTTTGATTTATTTATTTATTCCAGAGAATACCTTTAAAACTTGATGAGGAACATGGTCTGTGGGTTCTCAAGAGGGAATTGTTGGTAAGTCCTTTTTCCCCCTGTTTTTCCTTTTCTTTTGTACAAGTATAATACATTTGCAAGCTGCAAATCTCTCGAGGGAAATGCCATTTTCTCTCTTTTATGCTGACTGCATTTTGCCTTTATGTTTCACTCTCTCCTAGTCTAAAAAATTGTTCTGCATTCTTTCTGCTAAAAAAATTTCTGTGTCTACATTCGACTTGCAATTGTGTTTTGACATTAACAATTTTAAAAACTGAAGGACTTCCATCTACAGTCGTGCATTTGCTACAAAGCCAGTTCCCCTAACTCTTGAACCCAGTTTCTAGTATGAGATATGCTTGTGCCTCTAATTTCGTGTTTTTGTTTTTAGCATTACTAGTTTGTAGAAATATTATATTTTGTATCTTTCAACTGCATGAATCGTATATTCATCTTAATAAAATGTAATGTATATATTCAGTACGAGATTTCTTTGTCCTGAACAAATATATTTGTAATACAAGGAGTGAACTCAAAAAAGCTAGCAAATCTATAACCAAGATGGATTTATATGAACTCCAAAGATGCCACAATTGGATGTTCGTATTTTAAATTTAGATGAAACAATATGCTAACTCTTGTTTCAACAGGAAGGGCGCTATGAGTACAAGTACATCATCGATGGTGAATGGACATGCAATGAAAATGAGCTCTTTACCTCTCCCAACAAAGATGGGCATGTCAATAATTATGTTCAAGTAAAAATCCAGCTCCACTCCCTTTATTTTCTTTTCAATTATTACTTCTAATATTATTATTTACTTTGGTAATGAAACTAACTAAACTGAATTTTGTTACTTAAGTTGCCAAAAGGTCCTTAATTATAATATGGGATCCCATGTTAAATATGCTTGTCTGATGCATTTTTAGCCACGAACATTCTACGAGCAAATTTTGACTTCGTGCTCTTTTCTACTCCTTTGGTCAGGTTCTTGGTGATGCTACAGACAGTATTATTGCAGGATTACGTAAGAGGTTGACTGGTGATGATCCAGTTCTAACAAAGGATGAACAGTTGGAAATAAGACAGTTTCTTGAAACTTATCCTGATGCAGAGTAAATTAGAAAGAAAAAGTATACAAAAGTCTGTATGTAATGATGCCATGAAATGTTATGTCAGCAAGTGCATGTTTTATTGATCTTGAAATTATTGTTTGCAAGGATAATAAATATCAATAGAGTTAGGTAATTAACTAAATATTATATTTATTTAATATATTTTTTTAAACTACAGTAGTAAGGGAGAATATTAGATTAATTCGGTTTGAATTGAATTAAAATTTTAAAAAATTAAAATAATTGAATTAAAATTTTAAAAAATAGAATCGAATTAAATTTTAAATTGAATTAAATTAAATCGAATTTAAAATTTTTATAAAATTAATTGAATTGAATCGAATTAATATATTTTGGTTTAGTTATTAGATTATTTCAACAAAAAATATATATATATATATTACGGTTTGATTATTGCAAGTTCTTCACTTCAAAATTTACAAAAAAAAAATAATAAAACCTGAAACGATAGATTTGATTCAGTTTGAATTTTTGGTTAATCTTATGTTTTCTCATCCCTAGTAACCACTAAGCATTTTCCTAAATAAATATACTCTTAAATAAAAATATTCTTATGAGCTGATATTCTAAGTTAGAGGTAGCATCGGTTCGATTTGATTGGTTTAAAAAATTATTATAAAATTAAATCAATCTTTTCAGTTTAAAAAATTTTCAAATCGAATTATTATTCTAACCAAATAATCGGTTTGATTCAATTTTGATAATCTACGATTTTTCGGTTTTAAATCCAAAAATATTTTTTTTATAAATCGTTTTTATTTTATTATAAATTTAGAAAAAAAATAAAATATCAAAGATTAAAAAAATTTAAAAATAATTTACACAAAACTTTCCTATTTCATTAATTAATACACTCAAAATTTGTACTTTTTTTTTTTATCAAGAATTAGACTTTTTTATTTATTTATAGTTAATTTTTATAAATGATTTTTTTTTTTAAAAAATTTAAGTTAATATTAGATTAAAAAAATATAATTGTATATAAAATAAAATCAAATATATTTAATTATAATAACAATATATATATATATAATTTTGATTTCGTTTAATTTGAAATCGAGAAAAATACTCAAATTATAAATTAAATCAAACTTTTAATTTATTTTATTTTTTAATTAAATCAAATCAAATAATTATAAAATTAATTTCACCCTTATTTGAAGTGCAAGATTGCATTATGGGGCAGCACAAGAAAACTTCGAGCGGTTGAAAGGGCCAAGGCCCAAGGGGCATGTCAAATTGAAAAAATTATAAGCACATATATAATATGTTTGATATTGTTATTTAGTAAAATTTTTTGGTGTAGTAATTAATTTTTTGATTTTTAACTGTTATATCATAGTGTTTAGTTATTGACAACTATTAATTGTTAGGTAGTCAAACAACTGTTATTTATAAAAATTTTAAATCGAAGTCTTTTTTTTTTAAAAATCTTATTTTTTAAATTAAAAAGATTAAATTATTCTCTAAAAATAATATTTAAATAAAAAATAAATTTTAATATTTATTCTTAATAGTTATTGAATATAATAACAACTAACAATTAATAATAATTTTACTAAATACCTATAATAATCAATTATGAAATAATAGCCATCAGCTATAAACTATGGTAGCTAATAGCTATTATGAACATCTAAACCAAACAGAATCTTAAATTATTATTGAAAAAAAAAATATATTTATAAATTAAATGTCATTTTTTTTTTTAATATTAGAAAGAAAAAATCAATTTTGGATCTATGATTTAAAAGAATATACATTTAACATTAAACTATATTTCAATGTGAGTATAAGTTAAATGTCATTAAAGTTTATATATATATATATATATATATATATATATATATATATATATATAATGAATTTTATATACATATCTTAATTTAAAATTTCAAAGTAATTAATTAACTCAAACTGTTTTCTGTTTAATATTTAAAATAGTACTTCTTTTGAAAAATAATTTAATCTTAATTTCTGAAAAACTTATGTTTTAGTTAATTCTAAACACATTATAAGAGTTTTCAACTAAAATTATAGTAGCATTTAAAATTAGAATTTTCAATACTTAATTATATTAAATTATTTATAAGGTACGTTTTATAAATCTCAATTAAATAAAAAATTACTTAAAATTTAATTTTTAAATTTTCAGTTTTATCAAATATTAGCTCTCGAATAGAAAACTTGTGGCCTATTTTAGTTATTTATTGTACAAATATTATGGTTTTGTTTAGCAATAAAAAACAAAATTATTTTCTGAAAAATTATTTTAAGAAAATTGAAAATTAAAATTTGATGTTTAGTTATCAAATTTTTTTAAATAGAAAATTTAAAAATAATTTTCCAAATTTTCTATAATTAAACTATATTATACAAAATTATTTTATGATATTTTTCACTCTTTTTTAAAATAAATATTTATAGAAAATAATAGTTATATATTTAATAAAAAAATATTTAAAATTAAAAAAAAAAAAGAAAATTTTAAATAAAAAATAATCTTTCCATATTTTCTAATTTTCAATTTAAAAAAAAATAGAAATTGAGAAATGAAAATGAAAACTAGAAAAAAAAGAAAAGAAAAGTATTTTCCATAATTAAACAAAGTCTATTATTCTAATAAAACTAGTTTGTTTTCTAAGAAATTATTTTAAGAAAACTAAACCAGAGAGGAGCTTCTTCTTTAGTTGTAATAATTTTCTAAATAGGAAATTCCTTTTTTTATTTATTTTTTATATCTAAACTTGGGAAAAAATTGCTCCAACATTTTGATTGGAGAATAGTAGAGATAGATATCACTTTCAAGCATATTTGATGCTTTTAATATATAATATTTTGAGATGCACATTTTATATCATATATATATATATATATATATATATATATATATATATATATATATATATATATATATATATATATTTTAAGATATGATATAAAATATATATATATATATTTTATT